>JASCZW010004238.1:0-256341 GCA_034211315.2 Aedes japonicus | reverse complement strand
TAGTGATAGGCTGCCAAAGCAGCCCACGGTTCGGTACACGGTCAATAGCATCTTCCATGACCTCATTGAGGAACAGTAGCGGTGATAATATACGTCCTTGCCTGACAGCGGCGACTACCCGTATGGGGTTCGACAAGGCTCCGTTATTCAGGCCTCTGCATGTGAAAGCCTCGTACTGCACTTCTGGTGAGGCTGAAGCATTTTTATTCGGGACTCATTTGCGTCTCAGGGCACCCCCAAATTTTCGTGGTTGAGTCTGTCGAAAGCTTTTTCATAGTCACTGGATACCAAATAGAGGAACTCTTGGAATTCATTGACCTGCTCCAGAATCATTCGGAGGTCCACACAAGATCTTCTTGCACGGAATTCCACCTGCTGCCGCCGGAGAGTCACGTTGATCGTCTCTTGATACCGTTTTAGGATAACTTTGCACAGGACTTTGACAACAATATACAGTAGCATGATCCCTCGCCGTGTCTACTTTGGACTTTGAATAATGTTTTTTTTTAATTCAAAGATTACCGAACCTATGCCAGCACGTGGTTTTTTTTTGAATTCAAAGATCACCAAACCCATGCCAGCACGGGGGTGATAATCACACCCGAGTCCCATGCTGGTTCAAGGCTATTTATCAACCACCCCTAACATGGAGAACAGACGCTGATTTTAGCCACCTTTTACATAAAGTAGGGGCGCTAGGATAAGCTGCACCCTGAAAATCAAAAAAGAGAGAAATTTCGAACGCTGGGTCAGATCAGCTTGTCAACTCGCAAATTAATTCTGCGTGAGTGCAATAAATCTGCAATTGTTAAGAAGTTTGCACAGTGCCGTCGGAACTGTGCAGGATATCAAAAACCGTAACAGAAGCATTAATGAAATAAAAAACGACTTCTACCCCTCTAACGAAAGCATTCGGATCGTCCATTGTTTTGGCCGGATCTGACATCTGCTCACTACCCTTCTGCTACAACGGGTATGCTCAAGAAGAAAAAAGTCGATTTTGTCAAAAAATGCCCACATCCCTCAAACTGCCCTGAACTGCGTCCTATGAAAAAATACTGTGCAATAACTAGGCGGCATCTTTAAAATGATAAAAGAGAAGCAAGCTCTGTTTACTGCTTCAAGAAAACTTGGTCTGCAGCACAACTAAAAAAGTTACGGAGAAAGATGAGCAGAATCTAAGGACATCAAGAGAAAAGTCCGAGCGTTCTTCAGAAATGGTATTCATACTCACGTGAATTCTGTCACGTGTAGGGTAGGTAACGACTTAAGCACCCCGAGACCCTATTCTAAGCACGGGGTTAACGATAACATACAACGCTCATTTTTTGCAGTATGGTGCTCCATCTAGTGAAGCGTTGTAGGTTAACGTTTACCTCGTGCTTGGAATAGGGTCTCGGGGTGCTTAAGTTGTTACCTACCCTATGTTGATTTTAATATATGTAGAGCAAATATTTTTCTTTGAGAAAAAGGTGTTCATTTTCTTCGATAAAGTCCTTAATGCGTACACGGAGAAGACTGTATTAAGGGCCAAGCTGATTCCACTAAAACGTTCTTCACTGATGGGTTGTTGATTAAGGAGTCCGCTGGTTTACACAACGGATTTGATAGCGGGGCCATTTGGGGTAATGACGATTGGCGGCGTTTGGCGATGTCTTTCATAATCTCTGTACGGGTATTCGCCCAGTACGAATCTCAATGTTTTCAGTTTTGAAAAAGTATCCGAGCATGGTGCGCTGATAGTATTGCATGTATCGATCAAAGCCATGTCACAAAATGAAATAATTTCTACTCGTAATTTACAACAGAAGAGACCCCCTCATTATGCGTTTAATTCGATTGGTCATGCCTAGCTTACATCAACGTGTTGAATAATTGATGCCTCTCAATCGCCTCTTTATCTTCAATACGGCATCAGCAAATCAACGTGAACAAAAACAGAAGTACAATCCTTGTCCAGTAACAAAAACCGATGCATCATTTTCGTCGAAATCAATTACGAATTGCACTTTGACAATGGCGCGCTGTATTGTCGTCGCATCAAAATTTAAAATTGTGATTCCGAATATCCAGCCGTGGATTGCCGCTCCGCTCCATTCTTTCGGATCCGGTCTGGAGTCGAACAAATTAGCCTTTCATCACGAAATGCGAACGTTTTGGAAATGATATGCCTCTGCTGTTCCGAAGCGCACCGATGACCTTATCAAGCGCGGGATAATTTGTCATGATAGGCGTCATTAAAACGAAATTTTATTGATGCCGATGCGATGATGATGATGAAATGACTTTCGTTGGCAGTTTTTTTTTTCATCCATTCCCAGGAATGGCAACAGCTTTTCTGGGAATGTTAGCATCTGGGAGACAGTTACCGACGCCAGTTCGCCCAACCAACGATCCCAAAATGGTTAAAAGCCACCAACAAAAGAGCAAGGTTAATAAAATTCCTCAAATTCGAAGATGGGTCGTAAATTACACGCTCAACGGAAGGTCACTTCAGAGACGACGTGCTGCAATTCCCAATCAGCGTCACGCGGGGAGTCACTAAGTTATAGCTGAGGACCCGGGAAGAAATGAATAATTTCGGCTGTAATTGTGATTTACGGAACACTTCGGGAAAATTATGCGCATCCGATCCGAGATTTATTTAATAATTATTTTCATTTTTTTTCAGGAGTTATGGTTTTATTTGAATTGTGGTTTGGTGTATTTCATTGAAAAGCAACAATGTATCGAAGAAACATTCCGTGGTCGAAGTAGGAGTTGAGGAAATACTCATCAATAAAACAACGCTGTGACTTATTAAATTCGTGTACCTAAAATTACTTAGCAATTATTGCAATTCATTTCTCTTTGTAAGCTTTTAGTATTTGATGCTTAACGGCTATTTGCCTGAAACTGTTTTTCACTTCCAACTGTTTCATGAGTTTTCTTGAGATTTCTCTGTTCGTTGGCCCAATATTTTACAATTGAACGGTTTTACGTTTCATCTCGAGCTGGTGTTACTGTAACCTTCTATGTTGACAGTTCATTTCGTATCTTTGCTCTTTGAATAGTATTGTGGGACTGTTTAACTTTTTACGAGTTCATAACGTGCATATTGCCGTTGTAGCTGAAACTTTTCTTAAACCAGGTAATAAAATAAAAAGGGATCCTAATTATTTTGTATACCGCAATGATCGTCTTGATAGTCCAGGTGGTGGCGTAGCCATAATTGTTCATAGGCGTATCAAACATCAAATTCTTTCTTCATTTGATACCAAGGTTTTTGAAACTTTGGGGATTTCTGTTGAAACAAAATTTGGTCAAATTTCACTATTAGCTGTCTATTTACCATTTCAATGCGTAGGACAGCAAAAGAATCTTCTCGAAGGTGACCTTCAGAAGCTTACCCGTAATAGGTCCAAATTTTTCATTATTGGTGATTTTAATGCAAAACACCGTTCATGGAATAATGCTCAAAGCAATTCCAATGGTAATATACTATCTGATAATTGTTCTACGGGTTATTATACTATACAATATCCAAACAGCCCAACTTGCTTTTCTTCTGCAAGAAACTCCTCAACTATTGATTTGGTCTTAACTGATTCATGTCAACTTTGTAGCCAATTGATTACCCATGCTGACTTCGGTTCGGATCACTTTCCAGTAACTTTTGAAATATCGCAAGAAATAATTCCTAATCCCAACAGTTCTACTTTCAATTACCATAGAGCTGATTGGAACCAATATCAAACATTCTTGGAATATAACTTTCAACCTAATATTCCTTTGGAAACTACAAATGATATCGATAATGCTCTTGAATCTCTGCTGCTTCTATAGTCGAAGCAAGAGCTGTCTCAGTTCCAAAATGCGAGGTAAAGTTCAATTCAATTATAATTGACGACGATCTTCAGCTTTTGATTCGCCTGAAAAATATCCGTAGAAGACAATATCAAAGAACACGCGATCCCGCCATGAAAATTATCTGGCGAGTTTTGCAAAAACAAATTAAAAAACGCTTCTCTGCCCTGAGGAACAAACAATTTGAAGATAATGTGTCAAAATTAGACCCGAGTTCCAAACCTTTTTGGAAACTCTCCAAAATTTTGAAGAAACCTCAAAAGCCTATTCCAGCGCTCAAAGAAGGTGATAAAATATTGTTAACAAATGTGGAAAAAGCTCAAAAACTTGCTAAGCAGTTTGAGAGTTCCCATAATTTTATTTTGGGTTTTACAAGTCCTATTGAGAATCAGATTGCTCGTGATTATCTGAATATTTCCTCCCGGGAAAATATTTTTGATGAACCCTGGGGCACTGATTTGGATGAAGTAAAATCTATAATAAAAAAGTTCATAAATATGAAAGCTCCAGGTGATGATGGAATTTTCTATATACTCATCAAAAAACTCCCAGTGAGTACTTTGTCTTTCATGGTAAAATTATTTAATAAATGTTTTCATTTGGCATATTTTCCTGACAAATGGAAAAATGCCAAAGTTGTTCCAATTTTGAAGCCCGAGAAAGATCCAGCTGAAGCTTCTAGCTACAGACCAATAAGTTTACTTCCTTCAATAAGTAAACTTTTTGAAAAGATAATTTTGAATAGAATGATGCTTCACATCAATTCAAACTCAATTTTTGCAGATGAGCAATTTGGATTTCGCCATGGCCATTCAACTACTCATCAGCTCTTAAGAGTTACTAACTTAATACGTACAAAAAAATCTAAAGGTTGCTCAACGGCAGCATAATTAATCATCAATTAAAAGAGAGATTTGAGCAATAAAAAATGAAAAAAGTGCCATTAAATTATTAAGGCCTGTGCCAACAAATAATGTGTGATCAGCATTAAAAAATTAGGAATGAGCAATAAAAGATGAGAAAAGATCTTCGGATAATCTAATTGTGACCGGTAAATCTGTCAAATAAAGCAACAGCTATTAGTATATGTGCAATTAAATATGGCAGTATTTCCGCCAAATTATGTAATTTGAGCACTAAACTATTCGCATGTCTTTTAATTTTGTTAGATTTTCCCATAAAAACAGTAAAATGAGCAATGGATATTTATTTATCCATTGCTCATTTTACTGTTTTTATGAAAATCAACAAAATTAAAAGACATATGCGAATAGTTTGGTGCTCAAATTACATAATTTGGCGAATACTGCCATATTTAATTGCACGTATACTAATAGCTGTTGCTATTGATAATTACCGGTCATAATTAGATTATCCGAAGATCTTTTCTCATCTTTGTTGCTCATTCTAATTTTTTAATGCTGATCACACTATTTGTTGGCACAGACCTTAATAATTTAGTGGCACTTTTTTCATTTTTGGTGCTTTTCTGAATTACTAAGTGCAGGTAAATATTTTAGTCGTTGCTCAACTGGAGTTGCTCTTCTAGACATAGAAAAAGCATTCGACAGTGTTTGGCATGAAGGTTTGATTGCCAAATTGAAAAACTTTAATTTTCCGCTCTATATCATGAAATTAATTCAAAATTATATAACTGACAGAACTCTGCAGGTTAATTATCAGAATTCCAAATCTGATCGAATACCTGTTAGAGCTGGAGTTCCTCAGGGTAGTATTCTTGGATCGATATTATGTAACATTTTTACTTCCGACCTCCCTGATTTGCCTCAGGGTTGTCAGAAATCCTTGTTTGTCGATGACACAGGCATTTCCGCTAAAGGAAGAAGCCTTCGTGTCATTTGCAGGAGACTGCAGAAAAGTTTAGATATTTTCTCTTCTTATTTACAGAAATGGAAGATTTCTCCCAACGCTTCCAAAACTCAACTTTTAATATTCCCACATAAACCTAGAGCTTCTTTTTTGAAACCTAGTAGTAGTCACATAGTTACTATGAACGGTGTTCCAGTTTCTTGGTCAAGACAAGTGAAATACCTTGGTCTGGTACTTGATCAAAAATTAAACTTCAAAGATCACATTGAGGGCATTCAAGCCAAATGTAATAAATATATAAAATATTTATACACTTTTTATTTTATTCCTGAAAATCGCCCTTTCGGACCAATGTGCAGTGTTGGTATGAAAAACGTGATGGAGGTAGTCAGAAACCGCTTCGACGAACCTCTATGATTATGTTAAGGACAGGTGCAACGTTCCTTCACAATCAAGGAGATGGTGACGCGTGTCAATGAAACACTGGAGACGCTGAAGAAACCCCAGAGTCTACGGTCGGGGAAAAGGACAAGGAATACACCAGGTGAGAAGGACGAGGAGCTGAACAAGCTCAACAACGACGAGGAGAAAGGTGAAGGCAGTGACGCTCTTATTGTAGAGGTAGAAAGTGGAACGACGTACGCTGATCTCCTCAGAAAAGTGAGAGTAGATCCGGAGTTGGAGGAACTGGGGGAGAAGGTGATGAAAACCAGGCGTGCCCACAAAGGTGACATGCTTGATGCTCTTCGAACTGAAAAAGGATCCTGCCATCAAAAGCACAGCCTTCAAGACGCTCGTTGAAAAGTCTCTTGGTGAGCTGACGATAGTTAAAGCTCTCTCACAGGAGACTGAATCGAGTGCAAGGATCTTGACGAGATCATAACAGAAGACGAGCTGATGAGGGCGCTGAAGAAACACTGCGATATTGGAGATGCATCTATGACGATCCGGTTAAGCGAGGCGTACGGTGGCATACAGACGGCCGACAGCTACAGTAGTCGGGTCGAGTAAAAGTTGGGTGGTCGGTATGCTCACTGAGAGTCGTCCCTCGAGTTCTTGGGAAATGCTTTAAGTGCATGTATTTTGGTCACCAGGCGAGGAACTGCAAAAGTCCTGACAGATCTGATCTGTGCAGGAAATGCGGGGAGAAGGGTCATTTTGCAAGAGACTGCACAAAGCAACCGAGATAAATGCTTTGCGAAGGAGGATGGAAATGCCTAGATACCTAGTAAACAAAAAGGCGACAGCAGGTCAGCAGTAATAGATGTAACCCAAAATGATCTCAATCTTTACGACATAGCACAGCAACTGTTGTTTCAGTCAACAATAGCAATAAAATGTGACATCGCAGTCATTGCGGCATCTTATCGTGTTCCTTCCGATAACGGAAACTGGGTTGCAGATAGAGCAGTGGTGGCTGCGGTACAGTTGATGGTCAGATTCCCTATCCTGGAAGTCGTGTCCAGTTCTTACAAAGGGTTCGTGATCGTCAAAATCAATCAACGGGATTTTTATATGCAGCTGCTATGAACCTCCCGCCGAGGTGGACCATGCTAGAAGTCTGCTAGTAGCTCTGGCAGAGCTGGAAGTTGAACTATCAAAAATAGGTTCCGCCAGCACTTTTCGCAGTGATGGTCTTGAATCCGTCATCGATGTTACCTTCTGTAGTCGGTCGCTGAGGACAAATATGAACTGGAGAGTCTGTGAGGGGTATACCCATATCAACCATCTATCGATCCGGTATAGCATCGGCCAGCGAAATCCTGTTGCAATACGAAAGACAACAAGTTGCGAGCGGAAATAGATGACGAAGGTCTTTGACAAACAGCTCTCCGTTGAGGCATTTCGGTTTGACAACGAACTCTCGAACCGAAACGCAAACGAGCTGACGAATACTTTGGTGAGGGTATGTGACTCAACCATGCCGAGGAAACTGGAGTCGAGGAACAAGCGGCGCCCAGCTTACTGGTGGTATGAGCAACTCAGCATCCTTTGCGCTAGTTGTCTCAGAGCCAGAGAACGTGTCCAGAGAGTTAAAACCGCAGCAGAAAGAGAGATACATAGGATGGTATTCCGAGTCGACAGGACCGAATTAAAACGAGAGGTAAGACTGAGCAAGAGGAGCTGTGCCGAGCCGCTGATGACAACCCCTGGGGCAACGCGTACCGTATTGTTATGGCGAAGATCAAAGGCCCAATAATGGCTGCAGTGCTATGTCATGTGGGGTCCCGATGTGTGCCATGGAACCGGGTTTTAGTGGGATCAGAAGTCGGTCTTATCTCAAAGGTCGATCTTGACCACACTCTGACAAAGTACATTATGACCAAGTGCAGGCCTATGTGTTAGGTTAGTCGATAACTTTCGAGCTTGATGTTTTCGTTTGTTGTTCGAAATAAACAACAACTCATAGAACAAAACTCACTTTTTTCATAATCCGAATGTCAACAACTTGTCTCTTCTGAACAACTTTGTCTCTTCTGAATAGCTTTGCCGAAGACTAGAACTGTCTCTCTATTCTGAATCACGCGATAGAACAACATGAAAATGCTCAAGTTTCCATGCTCACTAGCACCACGTAGCGATGAAGATCCAAACAAAACGGTCCACCTTTCGAATGCCATTGACTTTCTGAACAACTTTGCTGTGTTGCAATACTTTTCAAAACTAGTCTGTACACTACCGTATGATTGGTAGTGTATAATCAAATTGGAAGAAAACACTTTTCAGATTTTTTATTATATTGTATGAAAAC
Source organism: Aedes japonicus (assembly GCA_034211315.2). Lineage (NCBI taxonomy): Eukaryota > Metazoa > Arthropoda > Insecta > Diptera > Culicidae > Aedes > Aedes japonicus. The sequence continues at coordinate 247,913 of JASCZW010004238.1, read as the reverse complement.
CAGTGACGTGCCCATAGTTTTTCGAAAAAAAATCGAGCGTTATAGTTTGTAGAAGAAGAATAGAAGAAGACTCTACGGGGCTGAGGTGCAAGCAACCCGGTGGGTCCACGGGTCGCGGATGGTGGGGTTCAATCAGATATGACGGACAGCTCCTGAAAACACGAATAAGTAGCCCCAGACGAGCGTCGGGGACTGTTTAGGATGTGGGGGGACTTAGCAGCTATTGGACTCTGTTGGGTTTCTTAAAAAAACCCACACATTTCCAAAAGCAGCCCTGATAAAAGCGAGCCACCCCGCATTTTAAAAATAAGGGTAAAAGTGATTGTGAGCCTTGCGAGCCGACACAATTAAAAAGGAATTGCAACGAATAATACTCAAGGAAGTGTGTCTCACAATAAGTGTCATCTTTTTTCAGTCTTGGTTTATTTCAGCTGGATAATTTTAACAGCAGAATTGATTAAACCCCTTTTGAGTGTATTCTTTTGACAGCTTATCGCTGAAGATAAATCTAGACAATATCGTCAAAAGGTCGACAATTGTAAACAAGGACTTAAAACGTAAATTTCCTGAAAATGTCAGGTAGCGAACATCTATATGCACTATCGACAAGAAGGTTATATCTCCCTGCATCTGTTTCTGGTGCTATTTTGTTTGTGGAAGCAAGCAGATCCCAGTTAAATACGCTAGATGTCATTGTTTACAAATGTTCCTTTCGACCAATGACCATTTCCTCTCGAAATAAGCGGTTCCGTTTGCTTCCGTTACCGTGGAAGCCATACGGGAGCAAGTTTTAAAATTACATTTGCAAAAGCTTAGACCGTGTCAGATATTCAATAGTCTTAAGCAGTTCGGAGTGAGTGAGCGTTTTGTTTTTCGTACCTTGAAACGGTTCAAGGAAACTGGAAATATCTATGTTCAACACAAAGGAGGTGCCAGGTGAACTGCCAGAATGAAGAAAAAGATCAAATGTATGAGGGAACGAATAAGACGTAATCCAGCCGTATCTGGCCGTAAATTGAACAAACAATTTCAAATGTCCCCTGCTTCAATGAACATTCTCCTCAGAACAACGGGTTCACGGGTTGACGGAGCGTCAAAAGCAAGCCAGGGTCCAGAAAAGCAGACATCTTTTGGTTCAAGATTTTATTTTCGGATAAAAAGTTCTTTCTCCTTCAGGGCAGGCATAATCAACAAAACGATCGTGTGTATTGCAAAAGTCTAGTCAATGTTCTAAAAGATAAACTAGCTGTAGAACGCTATCAGAATGTATTGAATATCATGGTATGTGGCACCGTTTCACGAAATGTAAAATTTCCTCTTCTTTTCATAGAACTAACGTAAAAGTCAACACTGAATATTACATCAAGCCGATTTTTAAGAACCATCTGCTTCCTCATGCTTCAACGCTGTATGGGTATACACCATATTGTTTCCAACAGGACTCAGCTCCAGCTCACAAGGCAAAGAAAACACAAGTGTGGTGCACGGAAAGTTAGCCCGATTTCATTACAAGCGAAAAATGACCTTCACCGGATCTCAACCCACTTGACTTCTTTGTCTGGGGTTATATGCTTCAACATATAGGCCTTACGGAAGGGCTTACTTAAGATCGATTCAAGAAACATTTGGATGATACATATTTGGGACCAAATTCCTAAGGAAATTGTGCGTGCCAGCTGCGATGGGCTCACAAAGCGTTTTTTTATCTTTCAAATGAAAAATAAATATTATGATTTGGCTGATTTGTTTTGCTGTAATCCCATTTTGTTTTAGTGACACCTATTGTAAGACACCCTGTACTCAAGAAAAAGAATACTTTTCGACTGCTTTCTTTGAACCTTGCAGCTCAATGTTTGCTGATTGTTCCACGTATAACCTTAGAAGAGTGTTAAATCGTTTGCATAAAGTGAGATTAGCTGTATTGTGATCTCAGTCTACAAGAAAACATTATCTTTTTAAATATTACAAAATAAAATTAATAAATTAAAGGTGCACATATTCTCATTGAATTTGAAATTCATACGAAGTTTTCACGGTTCACGGATAATCTGAATGCATGAAGTAATCAATCGTCAAACTGCAACGGTGCTTTGGCCAGATGGAACCCAACTACCAAATAAAGCGTCCCAATATATCATTGTTTTGTTTTTATTTCTGCTTTGGCCACGAGCCAGAATCCTACCAAACTCGGCTGAAGCGCATTCATGACGGCCTAGAAAATGATAATGCACGTCCCCGTGTACATTTTTTTTTACGATACCGCAAAGTATTTCTTTATTTGAGCAATTTGCCAGCCACGAATTTTTCTGTCTTTCTTCGCGGTCGAAATCCGAAACCGCTTTGTGACTGGGTCGAACATGAATAATTCATCATCCTATTTAAGCTGGTATCGCTTTCTGGTGCGCATCTTATGCGATACAACCTTGGTCACCATGTGATGTTGATGTTGTTGATGATGATGACGGAAGACGTGAACAACATCCGACGGTTGTAAAAGGCGTTTCGCGCAATGCATCAAAGTGGCTCAATGGGAACAGAACTGAGGCGCAAGAGCTGAGACCAGAGACCTAACAATGCACGGCAATCAAAAACAGTCTACCTTACTCCCGCCAAGACCAAGCACGAAGCACATCTTACACGCACAATGTATGTTCCCTCTGCAACATGCACTGAATTCCAAACGGTTTGACAACTGAAAAGCCCACTGATGAACAACGGCTAACAACGCATTGGCATAGCAGCCAGAGTCGTCAAATCTTATCATCCGATGTACATCCCAGATCTGCTGCCTTGAACGTCCAAGGCGTCTACAAGACTTTTCGATTAACAAACACTTCTGCGTTACTTTTCGAAAAGGCAACCAGGCTTACCAGATTTATGGGATTTCGAACCCTTTTCAAACAAGCCAACGTAGCAAACTTGAAAATGTTGAATTCAGTTGCTTCCCTGGTCGCTCTGTCTTCTTGGCCGGCAGCATCAATGTGTCATGTTCTCACACGTGATGTGAGACTCCGTTCCACAATGCTGCTGAATGCATAAGTAAGCAACTGAAGAAGATTGACTTAACAGTGCTGGAAATTGGAATGCAATTCCCAGTCCAAAAAAAAGAGAGCATGCTCTGTCAGTCAACAACTGCTGATTGCTCCAATTTCAGTGCAAAATGTTGTAAAAGTAACAGCTTTAAATTCAACGATGGGAATTGCGCATGAATTTCATTTCACGTAAAACGCTGTTGTTTAAAAGATAGGTGAAACCGCGTAAATGCACCTGTCAGCCACAGCGTCGGAACAAACGGCCATGTTATGAATGAACATGAAATTCAATTTTTATTAGCATCCATCAAACGTCCACGGGAAGAGTTCTTCTTCATTCAATTTTCCCGGAACGCCATGCAGGATGACAAACTGCGTCACGGCGCTTTTCAATAGAAGTGAACATTCGCCGACGCAAAATGGGTAAATTGAAAATGTCATTTCCGGGATTGCCTTTGGCTGCTCTTTATAGTACATAGGACGAGAGATAAAATTAGTTAAGTGAATATTCATCAAATAAATGCCATCAATGTTTGTGCATCTACTTTAATCCGATTGATACAAACTGAATTTGTTCACTCGATTCCCATTGCGACGTTTATTTTCAAGATGATTATAATTGCTTCTCATGCGTCGTTTCAAGTGCATGAGCCCTTGATTTTGCGCCAGTTGATTGAGTTCACATATAATTAAAATTTGAAAAAAATATGTTAATGGAATACAGAAAATGCAAAAACCAACAACCATTATTTTTTCAAGCTCCATTGAACCCGAGCAATTAAATAATGTGCACGATGTCACGAGCCATAAACATCCTGTTCTTCGCCGGAAAATTGACATGATTTGCCGTCATTGAGTCGTTTTCCATCTGGTTGATAATATGACACTGATTGGACAATTAAAGCTGGCAACAATGACAAGTGCGACCTACTGCTGCTGCTGCCGGAAAACTTCAAATTTTTCCCAACTGTCCTAACTAACGTAACCAGGCCGGTAAAATGGACATGAAATAAAACAAAAGCAGAAGGCGTAGGAAAGACAATCCGAAAAAGTTAAGACGCGCTGCCATTTTTAAAATGATATATGTGTTTTCATTCTAGATGGCAACTACAAAGATACATAAATATGGAATTGTGGATCGGATTCCCGTTTCATCCACATGCGGCGGCCTGCTCTTCTGGGCGCTTGAGAAAGATTATATTTATAAGGCCATGCGGCAAACGTAGTAAATCAAAAATTTATGAAGACGTGTAGGGAGAAAAGTGCAACATCACCAACTTTCTGCTGCTAGAGAAAGATTGAATACCGAGTGGGCATCAAGACGGATACTGTGCTATATGGATGAAGTTACCGAGTAATGAGCGAGAACGTCTACCACCCATTTGGGGTATAAGTTTACTGACGGGCGTTAACTCGGTTCAAGTGAGGTCGGAGAAAACAGTATTTCTACCTTCAGGTATGGAACATGATACGTAAAGTTTGAAAGAATATGCTTATTTTTCTTGAATACTTGAAAATTAGAAATAACATAAGATCTAAAACATTTAAAAACAAAATTTGAACGATTTCCTTTCTCAAATTAAAAAAACGACAAGGGGCAGCCCATTGGGTTTGTACGTAAATGTGACGTAGGGCTCCGTAGCTATGTGTAATCTATGTTATAATCAACCCGGTAACAACTTGACAGCTCCAGAGTAAAGTCAATGTACCCCGATAATCTTGGCTCACTGGTTCAGTAAAATTTAATGAATCCTAAAACAAATTACCAATTGAACGTATTTACATCGACTGATATTTTCAAAGCTGTGGAGTTCAAATTCGTTCTTCATGAAAATAACGCTAACGATATTTTGTATTTTTTCCCAAATGTCAAATGGTGGATATTTTTACCATTCTTACAGAGAATATATAGATGCATAAGCACACGCGTGACTAAGACTACTAGCAAGAGATTGAATTATTTGAAACCCGTAATTATGAAAACTTTCCGAAATGTTCAGCACTTGAAAACTATCCGAAAGTTAGCAAGACGTGAATAAAAAAGCAGTCTACAAACTAAGCTGAGAATAGCTAAAATCAGGTATTTATTTTACCTTGAATTAGGTATAGTTGACAATACCCAGTAAAATAAAACGATAATAAACAGTTATTTTTACTGAAATTTTGGTAATGTTCATTTGCCAATATTGGACGTTGGTATCTACCCAAAACTGAGTAATTATGGTCACTGAGGTATCGCCGGTGTCATATTTTTCTAAAATATGGCACCCTCGTTGCTTCAGTGACCATACATTTATTCAGTTTCAATAAAAATGTTTGTTCTTAATCTTTAAGTAAAAAGTTTATTCATGCTCAATATTTGAGGCAATAACTTTTGCATTATTTTGTTTTTTACTCTAGCTCCGACGTGAATCCCTACGTGCGATTCGGCCTCACTCCGGAGCAAAAATATGAACGTGTCAAAATGTTTTGTCGATACAGAAGAAAAATTTCTGTAATGGAGGATCCAGGGTACGCAAAAGTGAGGTTAAACGTCGTAGATGGCGCTCTTGAAAAACAATTGAGATGTTTAAGCAAAGTTTGATAAAAAAAGCCCAGAAAATCGTCTATAATGACGATACTGACCAATTCCATACAGTTTAAAAAAAGCCAGAATGTTATTATCAATTGCAGTTTTATATACTACGATGTTTAACCGCACTTTAGCTTTACTTGGATTCTTCCATACCTTATTGAAATCTTTTTTGTGAATTCAAGCAAGAAATATTCACATTTTTATACATTTGATCATATGTTTCTTCTCATATGCAGAATTTGGAATGCTAATCCGAATGAATAAATGGTTGAATTGTCTTTTTCGAAACATTTTGTAAAATAAAACTACAAAAATAACCTAATTTTCAGTAGAAAGTAACGATACAAAATCGGTAATGTTTTACCTTTTATTTTACGTCAATACTATTTTAAAATTTGGGTGTGTGCACTTTTGAATGATTATTGTTATTTTTACAAGTACAACAACGAATAACCGGCACCGTAAGGCTAATACAATTGAGCCTACAAAAAAAACTTCTGTACTATTTTATGCTTGGTGCTGAGAGTCGTGTTTCGTGTAAATAAGAATATTCTCTTCAACATTTTTTATCCCCCATTTCTCTCTCTCTCTCTTTCTCTCTCTCTCTTTCTCTCTCTCTCTCTGTGTTTCACTTTCCCTCAGCCCCGTTCTCAAGTTATGATGATTTGTATCTGTTACAAATGAAATTTGATTTATGGAAAGAAAGCCACATCAACATAACGCCTCTATAAACATTTGTTCTTGCATTCTTTTTAACATCCATACATGAGAAAGGAAACATGTGTATTGTTAAGCAAAGAAGCGGTAGTATGAAGATTAGATTGACCTTTCCATTATGCATGGTAGAGACATCTATAATTTGAAGATGGGTACGTGAAACTAAGCTCATCGGTCAAGTTGCTCCGGGGTTTGGATATAATCATTATTTTCAATACTTCGTGACGGTCGCCGTTAGTTAAATTTCTATTCGGCTTGCTGTTTTTGGCATAAGCTTGCTTTAAACAGGTTTAAATTTCCGAGCAGTGTTTGAAACAGATTAAAGATATGCGGCGAAGGGAAAGCTCAAACTTTTTTAGCCATCGCTGGCTACCAATTGACAAGAATTTTGAATATAGAGTGTTTCGATCAAAATTTTTTCGACTTAAACTTGACGCATTTCTTTTCATCGTGAATTAAAAAAAATTTCACACCCCTCTTTTTAATGATGTGTGCGTGTAGCATCATGCCTCAATTTTGATTTTAGATTAGCACCTCAGTTATCAAAATGTCGTCGAAGGAAGAGAAGCAACGCATCAAAATTTTGCACGTGCATGGCGAAAATCCAAACCACTCTCACGCGAAGTTGGCGAAATTGTTTAATGTGGCTAAATAAACTGTTACCAACGTATTAAAAGTGTTCAGTGAACGGTTTTTGATACCCAGGAAAGCTGGATCGGGGGGAAATCGAAAGCCGGAGAACACAGCGACGACAAAAAGAGTTGCCCGCTGTTTAGAGCGGAACCCCAACCTCTCCCTCCGAGATGTCGCAAAGAAGCTGAGGCTGGCACCTTCAACCGTGGATAGAGCTTAAAAACGAGCTGGACGGTCGACATACACGAAAGTGATGACATATTTTCAGGCACATTAAACTATCAATGTTCGCGAAGTAATATCTGGTCTGGCAGGCCATCTGTACCTGTGGCTTGAAGAGCAACGTGTACATCGCGACCGGAACCGTCAACCAGGAAATTTATCTGAGCGAGTGCCTACAAAAAAGCCTACTGCTTTTCCTGAAGCGACACAATTGTTCCCAGTGCGGTAAAAACTCAATCTCAATTGAAAAAGAATCGATGAAATTGAGAAAGACCACCTTTCATTGTCATCACACCATAGTAAGTTGATTTGAACCTAGGAAACATATTCAATTGAACCACGAAGACTTCATTTTCAATTGAAAAGCAAACTTGCACTCAATTGAACTAACTCGCCTACTTCAAGCAGTTGAAAACAACGCCCTCTAAATTCATTACGTCGACTTGCGGCCGTGTTCTGTGATTTTGAATGCATTCGCTCTCAAACCAGTTTGAAAATGATACTACAATACAGCATTAAGTTTGAAAACAATGGGTACAGATTGTGTGAGCAATTGACTGCCCGAAATGAGTGCGAAAAACAACAGCATTCAATTATTTGGTCTTGGCTGAACACACGAATTACTACAAAGAGAAAAAAGCAATGAACGAACGAACACAAGCATTCGGTCTACACCTCCAAAAAGGTGACCCGCACCGAATGTCTTCATTCACACAAGGATGCACTACCGACACATTTTTCTATGCAGATCTCCGGCTCAATCAGTCAAAACGAAAAGAGGAGAGCGTCTGACAAACACAATAATCGCAAACATTCTGACTGAATGTGTTCGTGCTATCACTGAATTTTGGCTCTTCTGAAATTCAGTTCGGCACCGAATCGGTGAATGACGAAGATGGATAGTTTGGCACCGATTCGGGATTCTGCTTATTGAATTTGAATTTTCTCGCACCCTGAATGGAGCTGACTACATTTATGGGGCCGTACATTTGATATAGATAGGGGGGTGTAAGTAGTTCGCCTCCCCGCGTAGCACCCTGAAACGATTGGGCTCCTCAACGGCTAAACAGAACTACGGAGGGAGCGTCACGGGGCGCATTGGGGTGGATGCCAGCAAAACCCCAACCATGGCAACTGGCTGTGAAAGGAAAACGAAGCGGAACCGTGCAATCGGGCTGGCAGCCGTGTCGACCCCTTAGTACCGCCGGGTGACACCGCGCAGGAACGGCGGGGTTCCCTTCGGCAACAGGCTGTCCCCGTCCCACTAAAACCGTGGCTTGGGCCTCCAGTACGGTTGCCGCACTCACCGCCCAGGCCTCGCCGAAGTCGGGCGGGGTAGGCTCGGGCGACCCTATGCCTGGCGGATGGACCCTATCAGGCCCAGATAGGAGCGGCATGTGCAGAAGGTGTGGCAGCACAATCCACAAGGCGCGGGACTCGCAAAGAAGTCCCCTAAATGCTTGATGTGTGCCGGGAAACCGGACGACAAAGCACGTCATGCGGCGTGCGCGGCCGCCAAGGGCAAAACCAACGAGCCAACCATGATGCGGATGCCTGACACAACCATCACCAGAACCGACAGCGGTCGCCCGGCAACTGTTTGGTGTCAGCCAGTTCGCGAGTCGGCATCGGATATCGCTGCGCAGTTTCCGACCCATACCGGTGTCCCCAGCCGGCCAGCGGCGATTGGGTCACGGACAGGTCCAATATGGCGGCATTATGGACGACGGGCAACGTGACCCGGTTCAGGAGGTTGTGTCTTCCACAAATGAAGGCTTCGCGGTTGTAAAAGTGAATGGGTGTTCTTCTGCGGCTGCTGCGCGCCGCCAAGATGAGTCCGATTTTGAGTCAGTTTTCGGCATGCTCGACCGTATAACAAGCGAGCTAACTGGCTCGTACCCGTTGGTAATAGCAGGGGACGCTAACGCTTGGGCGATCGGAGTGGGGAGCCGCCTTACCAACCCCAGGGGCCAGATTAGCTACTGGGAGAGCCGCGGCTAGGCTCAACGTGGGACTCCGGCAGCGTGGTGCCAGGTAGCACATACCACGGAAATGGAGCGGAATCGATGATCGACGTTACCTTCAGACGGTCCTGGGCTGCCTAATCCGTTGGAGGGATGCAGTTGATGGCTCACACCCATAGCGACCGCCTGGCCAGGACTCGATGAACCGGTATCGTCCACGGGCCACAAGGCAGCGATGCGGAAGGGTAGCATCCACTCCATTCGCCCGCAGATGGAGGACGTCCTACTTTCGATGAAGAGACTTTTAAAGGGCGCTTGAGGGGAACGGATTTTACGCGAACCCAGGAACCTGTGGCGAACGACTGCGATGGCACTTACACGCGACGTGCGATGCGACCATGCCGAGGGAAGTCAAACCGAGGAATGGAAGATCGCCGGTATTGGTGGACAGAGTCGATCACCGACCTCCGAAGAACTATGCCTCCACGCTAGGACGGAGGATGCAAAGAGCGCGGTCAGACGCCGATAGAATCGAGCGCAGAGGGGCGCTTGCCGCCGAGAGGCCACACCAAAGCAGGGAGATAAAGACCAGCAAGCGAGCCTGCTTCAGGAACCGTGCTAGGCCATGCGAACCCGTGGGGTGACGCCTATCGGGCAGTAATGGCCAAAACCAGAGGATCAGCGGCTCCAACCGAGCGTCTCACCAGGAAGCTGCTGCAGGTGATCGTTGGGGACTCTTTCCGAGCCACGGCCCGAGTCCGCTATGGCCCCCGCCGCCGTAGATTTGTCCCATGACCAGCGTTCCAGTATCCCAGACCTTAACGCTGTCATGGCGACGGAAGGGTGGACGGCCCCGCCGAACACCCGCACCACGTGGGCATTGACAACGGCACAACGGGGGCGGTGCGGCAGGCGACGGTGACGAACGACGAGCTCGTGCTCGTCCTAAAGGTGAACAGAGCGCCGGGACCTGATGGTATCCCGAACCCGGCCTATCAAGACGGCTATCTTCGCTGGATCCCGAAACGTTCAGGTGGTGATGCAAAGAGTGTCTGGACGAGGGCGTCTTCCCGGACGCCGGAAAATTCAAACCTAGTGTTGCTACCAAGACAGGGAAGCCACCAGGAGATCCATCGGCATATAGACCGGTATGTCTGTTGGATACAGCGGGCGAGGTGCTCGAGAGGTAATCCTCAACAGCCTGACAACGTTCACGGAGGTACAGGCGGTCTGTCGGACAATCAGTTTGGCTTCAGCGAGAAGTCGACGGTGGATGCCATCCTGTCCGTCAGCAAGACGGCTGAGGTGGCAATCCAGCGCAAGAGGCGGAGAAAGTACGCTATTGTGCAGTGGTCACCCTTGACGTGAGTAAAGCGCCTTCAACAGCGCCAGTTGGGTGGCTATTGCCGACTCGCTCCAGCGCCTACAGGTTCCTGGGTACCTGCAAGATTCTGGGAAACTACTTCCAGAATCGCGTACTGGTGTCTGACACGGAGGCGGGTAGGGTCGAAACGTGTACATATCACCGCAGGCGTCCCACAAGGTTCGATCCTGGGCCGGTGCTATGGAACACGATGTACGACGAAGTGTTACGGCTCGAGTTCCTGAGCGGGGGTGAAGATAGTCGGGTTCGCGGACGACATCACCCTGGAAATATCGTGGTGAATCCATCGAGGAGGTGGAGCTGACGGCCTCACACTCCATCGGCATTGTGGAGAGATGGATGCGCTCCAAAAACTGGAGCTAGCTCACCATAAGACTGAGGTCACGGTTGTCAACAACCGAAAATCGGAGCAATACTGCTACGATTAGTGCAGGCAACTGCACTATTGAATCGAAGAGATCTCTGAGGTATCTTGGGGTCATGATCGACGATAAGCTGTCCTTTACCAGCCACGTCGATTACGCTAGCAAGAAAGCCTCCATGGCTATCTCGGCATATATCCCGCATGATGTCGAACGGCTCGGCGGTGCAAGGAGTAAGCGTAAACTCTGGCCAGTGCCGCCCTGTCGCCATACCAGTACGGTGGGCCGGCATGGATCACCGCCTTCGAACATTAAGTGCTGCACCTAGGTAAGCTAGAGAGTACACACAGGCTAATGTAGCCTAAGAGTGGTTGGTGCATACCGAACGGTATCACGCGACGCGGTCTGTGTCCTAGCGGGGATGATGCCAATAGGCATCGTCATAAAAGAGGATGCAGAGTGCTTCGAGCAACGTGGAACAAGAGGTATTCGGAAAGACCACTAGAGCCGCATCAATGGTTAAGTGGCAGAGGGAATGGAATAACTCCACCAAAGTCGGCAGGACCCACTGACTAATCCCGGAACAATCCGGGTGGGTCAGTAGGTTACATGGAGAAGTGAACTTCAACTTAACGCAGATTATGTCAGGCCACGGCTACTTTAGACAAAATCTGCACACATATGGGCATGCACAGTCCTCCGCATGTACCGAGTGCGCGAGAGCAGAGGAAACCGCGGAACATGTATTCTTCACATGTCCTCGCTTCGACGGCGCGAGATCCGGCACTGATAGCCGTAAGCGGTCACGACACGACTCCGGATAATTTGGTCCCGAGGATGTGCCAAGACCGGGACATCTGGGACGCGGTATGCGTAGCAGCCTCCCAGATTGTCCTCGATCTCCAGCTGAAAATGGCGAAACGACCAAAAGCAGGTCGAAAGGGCGACTCTAACTACTGAAGACCTAAGTAGTTGAGACATAGTGGGTGCCTAATTAGCACGAAAGCCCTCCTCGAAGTAATACCGAAAGGTGGTTCCGGGAGGAGAAAGGCTTAAGGCACGGTGGGTTTTAGTGGGTCGAGGAGTTGGCACCCTCATCCCCACACCCTGAGTTCTTCAGGTGTCTGGCTGCAGATTTTCCATCCCGTCTAAAAAAAAAAAAAACATGTATTAGATAAAGCATTTCTCAACCCCCGATTTTACTCTTAGAGGCAACTGAGAAATTGCGGTGAGTGGACCATCTTTTAGGTAATTTAGTGAATTCCTGAAATGTAGACGAACCGTTAGTTTTAGCGCTAAAGGCTAAAAATTCGGAACGTAGAAACCTGTCAAAGTTGATACTGTTAAGTATTTAACAGTTACACGGATCATTCATTATTAATGTAGGTATAATATCAAAACGATAAATTTTGAAGGAGAATGTGTTTGAAGTAAGCGTTCCTAATGAATTCTTCTATCAGGAAACAAATTCGGCCATCTATAAAAATAAAAATGAGTTGGGGTTTCCTTTGTCACGATTTAACTCGCGAGCGGAAGAACCGTTTGGGAAGATTTTTGCTTTGTTGGATTTGTTTTGGACACCGAAAGGTTCTTATGATGATTTGAAACCCCTCCCTTCTCTGGAAAGGGGGGTTGCCATACAAGTGAAACACAAATTTCTACATAACTCGAGAACTGATCAAGCAAAGGAACCCAAATTTAGCATGCGGAAGTTTTTGGAGGCAAGCAATGTTTCTATGGTAGTCAGACACCCCTCCCCTCTCTAGAAAGGGAGGCTCTCGTACAAATGAAACAGAAGTTTCTGCATATCTCAAGAACTAATCAAGCAAATGGAACCAAATTTGGCATGTGGGATTTTCTGGAGGAGAAAAATGTTTTTATGGTGGTTTGAGACCCCTCCCCTTTCCTAGAAGGGGTGCTGTCATACAAATGAAACTGTAATTTCTTCATAACTCTAGATCTAATAAAGCAAATGGAACCAAATTTGGCATGCGGGGATTTTAAAGGCAATAAATGTTTCTACGATAGTTCGAGACCCCTCCTCTCTCTATGTTAGGTTGGGGGGCGGTGCAAACCATACAAATGAAACAAAAGCTTCTACCTAACTCGAGAGCTTAACAAGTAAATGGAGCCAAATTTGGCAGGTAGAGGTTTTTGAAGGCAAGAAATGTTTCTAAGTTATCTCGAGCCCGTCCCTTATCAGGTTAATGGAACCAAATTTGGCAAGTGGAGGTTTTCGAAGTCAAGAAATGTTTGTGTTGTGGTTTGAAACTCCTCCGCTCACTGAAAGAGGGGTCTCTTATACAAATAAAACACGAATTTCAGCATAACTCGAGAACAAATCAAGCAAATGGAACCAAATTTGGCATGTGGAGGTTTTTGGAGGGTAGATTTCTATATACATAAAAATGAATTTCTGTCTTTCGGTCTGCCTGTCAGACCCTTATAGACTCGGAAATTTCTGAACCGACCAACGTGAAAATTTATATGAAGGGGTTTTTGGGGCTGGAGAAGGTACTTATGCTTGTTTGAGACCCCTACTCTCTCAGGAAGGGGGGCTCTGATACATATGAGACACAAATTTCTTCATAACTCGAGAACTTATCAAGGAAATCGAATCAAATTCGGCATGTAGGGGGTTTTGAAGGCAAGAATGTTTCTAGGGTGGTTCAAGACCCCTCCCCTCCCTTTTGAAAGGGCGGGGGGTTCAAACAAATGAAACTCAACATTTTATTATAATCGAAGAGCCCCGTGTGATGGTTCGTGAACTAATCAAGCAAATGGAACCAAATTTGGCATGTGGGGGGTTTTGAAGGCAATAATTGTATGGGGGTTTGAGAAAACACCCCCTCTGGAAAGGAGGGCTCCCATACAAATGAAACACAAATTTCTACCAAAAATGAGAATTATCCAGGATACTTAAACACAAAACGTGTATTTCTCGAGTAAGAAGCATGTTTTGATAGAAGTTGGAACCCCTGCTTATGCAAGAAAAAAAAAACTCATTCCGAAAAAAAACCATAAAAGTGCCAGTTACATTAAATTTTCCTTCATTTAGTTGCAAGCGTAGCAGCGCACGCACCGGGTTCAGCTAGTTTGAAATAAATTAAAATATATGATATCAGTTGATTGCTATCAAGTTGCTTGTATATTTTTTAAATATATTTAGTGAAAGATAAGGTAATAAAGTGTAAACATTAGTAACTAAGAAGAATCGGTCATCGCCTTTCATACGACATAGTTCTCATATGTATCGTTCCAATTTTACATGCTTGAAATGACTTGTTCATAAACCTCTTTACTTGTTCATAAACCTCTGTTCAGTTTTATCAGAAGGAGGTTTTCAAGGGGGCCTTCGCCCAATATGGACTGATGAGGTGAAAGAACGAGAAGTTTCGTTTTCATTTTAAATTTCACGGCTTCGCAGATTTTCAAAGCTGCCTGTGCGATATGCCCAGTTGCATTAGTTCGATTTAGCCTAACTCCAACCGCGGCTTCTAGCGGGTTCAGCAACTGTCTCAGGCCTTCCCACTGAAAACATGACAGTGGAAGATTATGATAGGACACGAGTTTTATTTCGAATCTATTAACAACTGTTAGTCAATAGATACGGTCTTTTTTGAAAATTTCGGAAAAAGTTTCCGACGTTATACTTCCTTTGATTTTATGTGCAAGTGGTTTTTCCGTACGCTCGATCTCCGTTTTCCATCTTCCATTCTGGATGCCACAAGATGCTAAATAGATTTTTCGTCACTGCATCAATCCAATGACTGTTCTGTTCATTTGAAAAATGCTAAACTCAACGATCACTATGACCAGCGGTTCGAATAAATTTGTCTTCATTCAATTGAATGGAACAAAGATCGTGAATAGTAACCCGCATGAATGAAACACTAACATAGTTCAAATCCATTCAAAAACCACCGATATTTCAAATGAACAGAAGGTTCACCAGCTTCGATTTATGGTTTGTGTTAGTTCGAATTCAAAAGAATGATTTGATAATTTGCAGCACTGATTGTTCCGTTCTATTTTGGCCCGATTTGGTATTTTGCCATTACGGAAAAAACGGCATGGAGAGGGAAGCTGCCAACAACGTTCAAGTGGTGCCCAAGGACAAAAACCCACCCAACACGCCATAGCTCCGCCCAATCGAACAATATTGGGCCATCGTCAAACGGAACCTTGAGAAAGCTCAAAAGCTGTTGTGAGCGAGAAACAGTTCAAGGCAAACTGTCATTCTGCGGCGAATTATGTGGGACAAGGAGACTATAAGAAATCTGCCATAAGGTGTTAAACGAATGACCCGGCAATTCGCATTAGGTAAAAAGGTATCTCTGGTAAAAAGGTAAAAAGGTATATCTGTATCAACTGAACTTGAAAAAGAAAAAGAATTTGACTTTTAAATAAAAACTTTGATCGACTCACACACATTACTGTTTGGCCAAATTTTGATCGGAACACTCTTTAGTACATTCCGCGAGTTAACTTTTTGTAGACCGGGGGTTCTTTTTAAAAAATATCTTCGAACTACACTACTCTACTTTGCAAATCAGACTAACTTTATTGAATTCAATTATGCCACAGTTCACCTCGCACAATCGATCTGCACTCGCACGATGGGTCCCAAGTTCGACGATCGCCCTCGATGTTGTCGTTGCCAGGTCGATGATATTTGCTGACCGTACTCGATGTCACTGTTGATGAATTCGCTGACGCTGATGGTGCCGTCGTTGGAATGCTACCAACTGCAGGTAGCAACGTCGTTAACTCGTGCAACAAGGAAATGGATTGTTTAACACACAGTGGCCGGCACGGTCGTAATCAGCTCTGGTCTAATATTACCTCATTATCCAATGGGCTATGGTGTCAATGAAATTGTCCCTCTCCGAGCTTCGATATTTCTCCAGCTCCGCTTCCAAATCACTTAAATTATTTTCTTACTTTTGAAGCAGCTTAACAAAGTATACACATCTGAAAAGTCCTCAATATATCTGTTATCTCTTTCTTTAGTTCCGGACCCTTTATATTCCTGTCAATTACGGTGCCGTCCTTATCGATGATGTTGGAGGCCGAATTTGGCTTTATTGAGTTCAAATTCAACCACTTTTTATCTAATGCATTGGTCTTTTGAAATTCTCAAATTGCACAAATTCACTTGTAAGAACTCCATATAATAAGTAATGAAACAAAGCAAAAATGACAAGAGAAACTTTTTCGCGTATTCTCTCAAGCACCGTACACTACGATCCACAAAACTTCTTATTTTCTGGTTACAGGTATTTCACTAAAAAGCTCAGTTAGTTGGAACTTCCTAAAAGTTCTTGGCAGCTTTTCCAAAGCTCAGACGAGAACATTCTGCATTTCAGAATGAGGATTTCTCCAAATTCTTTAGAGAGAAAAAAATGAAAATTCCCAGGAGCATTGGGGGTGCTTCCTGCTAATATGAGCACGAATTTCCCAATAGTTCCGGAACAAACTTCTCCAAAGTTCTGGAGAAAACTTCCCAAAAGTTCTGAAAAGGACTTCTCAGAAGTCTAGGAAGAAATTTCAAGAACAAATTTAAGGGAATTTTCCTAAAAAATTGAACAAACTTTCTCGCAGTTCCGGATGGATCAATCAGAAGTTTGGAAAGAATTAGCTCAGGAAAAACTTCCCGAATTTCAGGAAGAAACCTACCAGAGAGGGCACTACTTGTAGGGTCGGGAAGGAATTTAAAAAAAATCATTAGAGAACTCCTCAGAAGTTCACAAGAAGACTTCTCAGAAGTTGCGAAGAGACCAAAAGTTCAGTTGGAACTACTCAGAAGTGCAAGAGAGTTTCCCCAAAGTTCCGAATCAAACATTCCAGCATTTCAGAATGTGAACTTCTTGAAGCTCACGAAACCCCAGAAGTTATGGTAGGTTCTTTTGACAAAATCAGGAAGAAACTTTCCAGAAGTATAGGTGGATCTTTCTAGCAGTTCAAGCAGGAATTTTTCAGATATTCGGGAACAAACTTTCCCGAAGTTCAGGCAAATACTCCCCTGAAGTTCATGAGATTATTTCGGTAGTTCAGAACAGAACTTCTCAGAAGTTCAGGAAGAAACTTATAACAACTTAAGAAGATTTTCCAAGAAATTCTGGAGAGTACTTTCTCAAAGTTTTGCAGAAACTTTTCTAGTCGTAGTTCAAGTTAAGACACAAAATTACCAAATGTTGCTGGAAGGTAAAGTTGGGTTCTTAAATGTGAATTTCGTAGAAAATAAGGAGTGGCTGCCAAGAAGTTCATGATGAATTTTTCCTGAAGTTCAGGAGGAAACTTCCCAGAATAAAGCAAAGAGCCTTGCAGAAGCGCAGAAGAGAGTTTCCCTGAAATTTAAGAGATAATCACTGACACCCGAAGAAGCAATCTATAAAAAAAATCATTCATATGACCATAATGATATTGATGATCATGAGTGATGTTTACACCATATTAAAATATGATACACACCATCAATGGTTATTGTTGAATCAAAAAAAGTCTAATGATTTTATCAAATGAAAATTGTGATTTTAAAATACAAAACTGGAAAGAGCGTTACAGGGGAATAAAGGCTATGGAAAATTGTGTCATCTATGCGAATGCTTCAAGCTTCAGTGTCACTTTAAAAGTATGAAACAATAGTGTAAGGTTGCATACAATCCAAGAAATAGATGCAGACATGTTAACATAAAGGGCGATACGGTCATAATTTGGTCAATATCAACTTGACGTATTTCTTTCAATTTTGCATTTAAAAACCCTGAACACCCCTCATTTTGAAGGTGTGTGTCGTAGAATGTTGCTCTTATTTGATTTTGGAATTCACTCTTCAGTTGTCAAAATGCCGCCCAAGCAAGAAGAGCAGCGTATCAAAATTTTGCTCGCGCATCGCGAAAATCCGAGCTACTCGCACGCAAAGTTGGCAAAATCGCTAAAAGTTGCCAAATCAACCGTTGCAAATGTAATTAAAGTGTTTGGGGAACGTTTGTCGACAGCCAGGAAGTCTGGATCGAGGGAAATCGAAAACCGGAAGCCGCTGAGACGACAAAGAGAGTTGCCGGTAGTTTCAAGCGAAACCCTAACCTATCTCTCCGAGACGCCGCAAATAAGCTGGGTGTATCGTCTACAACCGTGCATCGAGCCAAAAACGAGCCGGACTATCGACTTACAAGAAGGTAGTGACTCCAAATCGCGATGATAAACAAAATACGACGGCCAAAGCGCGATCCCGGAGGCTGTACACGACGATGCTGACGAAGTTTGACTGCGTGGTAATGGACGACGAAACCTACGTCAAAGCCGACTACGAGCAGCTTTCGGGACAGGAGTTTTATACGGCAAAAGGAAGGGGAAAGGTAGCAGATATTTTCAAGCACACTAAACTGTCAAAGTTCGCAAAGAAATATCTGGTTTGGCAAGCCATCTGTACCTGTGGCTTGAAAAGCAGCATTTTCATAGCTTCCGGGACTGTCAACCAAGAAATTTACGTGAAAGAGTGTTTGAATAAACGTCTGCTGCCTTTCCTGAAGAAACACGGTTGTTCCGTACTGTTTTGGCCGGATTTGGCATCTTGCCATTACGGTAAAAAGGCCATGGAGTGGTACGCCGCCAACAACGTGCAGGTGGTTCCCAAGGACAAGAACTCTCCCAACACGCCAGAGCTCCGCCCAATTGAGAAATACTGGGCTATTGTCAAGCGGAACCTAAAGAAGACCAAAAACTGCTAAGGACGAGCAGCAATTCAAGGCAAACTGGCTTTCTGCGGCGAAGAAAGGTGGACAAGGTGGCTGTACAAAATCTGATGGCAGGGGTCAAGCGTAAGGCCCGGCAATTCGGATTTGGAAAAGCGGAAGCCTAACTGAATATTTTTCCTGAATTTTATACTAGTTGAACTTGAAAAAGAAATTTAATTTGATTTTTAAATAAACGATTTCACCGATTTACACGCGTTTTCCCTTGACCAAATTTTGACCGTATCACCCTTCAATCACACAAATAGCGATAATGACATAACTCGCTCTCTTATTACGTCATTTTGTTGAAACAAGTCTTACTTTCTAAAAAAATACAGACTTTTATAGACATTCCCAGATATTTCAAATTTTTATCAAAGACATTTGAAAAAAATATCTGGCATCCCTGAATTGAAGTGTAAAATGTATTTTGATTACCTTTTTTATCACCCGATGGTTCTATTGGCAGCGCTACAAGGGTCACCTAACTTGTGTATGTGGATAAAGGAATTGACTTATATTGTTAATATAGTATATTTGGTTTAACCCTCTTGAAAATTTGAAGTGGCAGAACAAATCGGCAACACAATGGCAGACAAATTGGAACAATTCAATGATTCCGGGACGCAGTATCGTATGTCCTCAAACAAGTCAAGTACTACGCATAACAAATTACCGTGACAAACAAGTTGTTCAATTGCCATTTACATGAACTCTTTTAATCAGCTCCTGCCAAACAGTAAGTAAACCTTCTGATGTCACATCAATCAACCCTACAGAGAGAGTGACTCATTTGTATCCAGTTCCATAAACTAATTTCCCATATCGGGTAAAATTCGAGTTGTGTGCAAATTTCGGCCTCCGTTCAGCAATTTCGATGCACCCACTCGTAGCAAGCACCTCATTTGGGATTCGTTTTTTACATGTTGGGCGACTTCATTTTCCAGTAGTCTGATTCATGGCATGCGATAAATCTCCACTAATGACCTATTCATCAGCAATTGGAACTGACGTGTGCTGTATTTATGGGCGAAAAAAAACTGTGCCACCAAAAAGACAAACAGACCTTCTTGACGCCTTCCATCTTCAAGTTGGAAAAATTTAAACAAATAAAACCGATGTAGGAAAAAAAAACCAGAACGGCTACTTCAAGTTCGCACGATTTACTGGTTCCAGCAAATTCGGTGTTAATTGAGTTAAATTTACGACAAACATTAAGCATCGCACTTAAAGCTGTTCCAAAAACAGCGGCACCAGCGTCGTCGGTGGCTGAGGAAACAAACATTGAATATAACATTGCACTTTTCGTGGCGTACACTCAGATGTATTTATTATGCCATCAATCATCGGGAAATGAGTGCTACCGTGGTTCGTTGCCATCCGGCCGATTCGTCGGTTTGATTGTTTTTTGTTTTCTTTGTTTGTTGTTGTAGATGTATGCTTTCATTTCTGGATTGAAGCATTATTTTCAGTTTGATTTTTCTTGAGATTTTATTTCGGAAGCCTATTTCTTATTTTGATTGATGTATTGACGTCAGCTGGCAATATCCTTCGGGAAATTCAAATCTCTGAGACGGGATTTCAATTCTTATCATAAGCTTTCATCGTGTGTATTAGGAATGAATTGTATTATCAATTAAAAAATGTTTGATGATCGTTTCTATGGGCTCATGATGTGAATAATCCATATGTAAATCGTTACTTCTTTTGTTGCTCAAACAGCGTCGTCAAGCCATCCTTTCACGATTCTTTGTTTCGGTTACTAAATACACTAAGAGTGAGTAATTGCACCTGCATATTTGACGTGGCGTGTGCTAGAATGCGATCTACTCACCAAATCGAGCGCTACATTTTGAAAAGGGGATCGTTCGGTCTGTGAATA
The DNA here is from genome assembly GCA_034211315.2 of Aedes japonicus. NCBI lineage: Eukaryota > Metazoa > Arthropoda > Insecta > Diptera > Culicidae > Aedes > Aedes japonicus. Next base: position 227,403 of record JASCZW010004238.1, on the reverse strand, counting down.
GATTCACTCATTGTGAAGTGCACCTTACACAGAGGGAAAGCATTATTGGTAATATGTTTTGATGGTGTTTGAAACTTTGTTTAACAAATCAAACAGAAGTAGTATTGCAAAAAGGTTAATTGTCAATAATATTAAGAGGTGTGTTGCCCGCTTGAGACGCTGGCTGATGGCGCTTCACATACCGTCTCTTGTACAGCATCTTGAGACTGTGTCATACGTCAATCAATGGAAAACGCTTTTCGCAGCAGCATTTGGCAAATTCGGCTATTTGTTTTCCGTGGAACGTGTGATTGATGTTAAGTGTGAGAATATCATGAATATGAAATTAGTTGACAGAAAGAAGACAGTCTCAAATCAGGCGCGAAAATGGTACATGGGTGGAGACAACAAAAACTGTCAACATCGTACGCCGATTTATTGTGATTATGTCATTCGAATTGCTGTTAAGCACGCAGTTTACAAGTTTATGAACTCGACAAGAGCAACCGCGGCAACATCATAGCTGTCGGAACGCGTGGCCCATACTGGCAAGCTTGGTTCATAAATAGTTAATGAACTCCGTCGGTGCCGATTTAGTCCCATGTGAGTTTCGTCGGTACTTTATGGCCTCACTTGGGGGCGCTAACTGAAATTGGTGAATCACCGAGGAGATGGGGGCACTGCGGATGATGATTGTCACGTTTAGCACTCATCTCGCACGAATCTTGTCAGGGAAAACAATTAAACTTGGTCGTGTCGCGAATTTTAAGTATCCATGTATCACAGCGTATGTTATTCGAATGTAGCCAAAACAAGAAATGTTCAAGGAGACACGTTGTTCATTCGAAGAAGGAGAAAGAATACACACAAAACATACTGATGATTGATTGGGTGCAAATAAATCACATTCCGTCGTAATGTCTGCTGTTCTCCAACAAAAGATGAGTATAATAGAGATAGAACTATTTTCTTCAGTTTGACACACTTTCCTTTGGTTTTGAAAACATCAAATTATCCAGAGTGAAGCGAACATGCCACTAATGAATTGATAACAATGGTCGATAGCGATTTTTAGACCCAGAGCTTCTTCCCAGTTTCCGTTAGCTTCGGTCCCAAAAACCACCGAATAATTTGGATTCACAAATTGGATTCAAAAATTGAATTTTCATATCTCTTGAAAACCACTTGAATAACTGCCTTAGCTTAAATGTGAATGCCTCAGAAGAATTTTGCTAAAAATTCTTAGACTTAAACATACAGCTTTCCAAAAGAAAGTGTGTCGTTCCGACTTCACCAGAAAAAGTTATGACCGTTGAAAGGCAGCAAATTTTTGCAAAAAGTAGCAAAGTACAGTAGACCCCCGACATGCGCGGATTCCCATGATGGTACACGCAAAAAAAAGCCACCGTAAAAATTTCAATTCCGAGTATTAAATTAAGCGCAAACACCAACCATTTTTACCATGCCTACGATTAGATTAACCAAGTTGATATCAACCAAGTTTGTAAAATATACCACAAATGTTGAAAGTTTTACCATAAACGGTATACATTTGACTGACATTTCATCGTAGTTTTGAAGATAGGCATAGTACGTTGGGTAAAATGGTAGTCTTTACTACAAGCTTTTTTTCTGTGTAGTCTCAAATGATATATGGGCATTGACCTTTGTTGTTTCATCAGATAATATCTCAAGATCCTTTGAATACAGGAAGTTACTTGCTTGAGCAAAGTTGTTCAGTGAATTAAGGTCTTCAGGATGGTAAACCTTAAAGTTCAGAATTGTCTCACGAAACGGCGCTAGTGTGCATGTTAAATTACTTCATAACCTCTAGATCCATGACATATAACTAGTTGGCGTCTTTGAAAAATATATTTTGTTGAATAAGGCCTTTCGGATGGTGTGAACATTAGTTCTAAACTTTTCCGCTACGTGGCGGTAATGTAAAAGTGACCTTGTTGTATTACCTGAATTCTGAGATCTAGATCGTGTATAAATTTACTGTCCGCAGAAAAGTTAGTTGTAAAACTATGAGCTTCCCGCGCTCGATTCAACAGTTGAGAATTATGTGATCTTCGAAAAAGATTTTCGATGGGTTTGGGCTTTTTGAATGGTGTAAACATTAGTTCAGAACTCGTCCACTACGTAGCGCTAGTATACATGTGAACTAATTGTATTACCTTTACTTTCCCAAGTAACATTGCTAAAACCATTCAGCTTTATTAAGTTTTATTATAGTTTTATGAACGCCACTGGGTATCAATTTGGTTTTTTAATGGTACCAAGAGGTGCCAATAGGTTTTATGTTTTAGTCAGGTTTATGATAACCTACACAGCTTCCTTAGAACGATCTTGAAACCTTGTGTTCTAAAGTTCCTTTTACTCCTTTCAAAGGTTTAATTTTGGCTTTATGAACTCGTTAAATGCTCTTCTGAAATGCCGTCTTAGGACTCATTCATATTATCTTATTATGGTAACTTAAAAATGCATTTTGAAACCATTTTGCCTCCAGTAAATGCATTAAATGGCAAATTGGCATTGAGGGAAGTCACCAAATGACCAACTAGTTTTATAGGAGCCATTGCGAAGATAAACTGGCCTTTTAGAAAAAACTGTGATTTCTTTCAATCGCCATAATGAAATATAAGAAATCATTGAAATGTGAAAACATAAATACATAAAATATTAAACATAATGCAAATGAACTGTAGATCGGAAACCAATTTCGGCATTCATTTTGATGACCTGATTAAAGTCCATAAATTTTCAGGAAATTCATGATTAATTTATCTAATATATTTGTTTCGATTTTGGTTTTGTTGTTGTAAACTTGCACACTTGATGTCATCTTCGAAAAGGGCGATGATGGCTAAGGGTCCTAGTCGATAAAGGCGCGGCAACAAAGTGACACTATGCTGGAGGTGACCAGGTTCAATTCCCGGTCTGGTCTAGGAATTTTTCGTTGAGGAAAATTTCTCGACTCCCTGGACATAGGGTATAGGGATTGTACTTGCCACACAATCTTACTAATGCAAAAAATATACCTGGCATCGAAAACTCTCAATTAATAACTGTGGAAGTGCATTTCCAAGTGCTAGGGTCTTTATTCGATTACTGAACTTTTCGACATGAACTTTTTCAGTATGAATGTAGATGCAGTGTCCCTCGATTTGTCCAAGGCACAGATATGACGTGGAGGCTCCCTATTGACTCTCCTCAAGAAACGGAAATTCCAAGGACGCATGGTGGCCTATGTTGAAAAATTTCTACACAACCGAAAGCTCCAAGTTTTGAAAACCGGCACCGCGCAAGGGTCTGTCATATCTGTCACACTGTTTCTCGTTGTGATGAACTCACTGTTTGAACGCATTCTCGAGAATGTATATGCTCATCATTGTGTTCGCCTACGATGTAACCCTTGTTGTATTTGGTAAATGCACGAAGGAAGTTAGAAGCTGTGTGCAAAGAGCAGATGATTAAGTGATTGGCTGGGTGGATGGTTTTATGATTTCCCCCAAGAAGCCTGTCTATCTGCTCTTGTCATACCCACAGGCTAAGGTTACCGCAAGTAAGTATCGACTAGCTAGAGGTACAGACAGTGCGCGAGATGAAGTTTCTTGGTGGTACAATCAATCATAAACTTTGGTTTGTGAAGCATACTAAGTCAGTGAAGTGCAACTTCAACGTTAAGTTGAACGTGCCTCGGCCCTTAACGGCTGCACATCTGAAGCTTCGCGCTGTACTTTGACCAAGATTGCATGGGCAATGGTCGTGCAATACTCTATGGATCGGAACTAACGTTTGCATTAAAATATGGACTGTTTTGGTGATGGACGGATGGTGATAAACAATTGCTTTTGATAAATTTCCCTTGGAAGGTACTTATTTAAACTTACTTTCAAAACAATTTAACGAGCTTGTGGCAGTTAAACGGAACATTCGCCATGGCGGATGAAAACATGCGTGCAACATGCCTGCATTGAGCTCTTTCTTTGTTTATAAATATCAATTCCTCCTTAGTCCGAGACACAATTGTTGGAGTAGATCTTACGCTTCAGGTTGGCCCAGAAATTCTCGATGGTACGCAGCAGGGGGACGTTGGGTGGACTCGCTGACTTGGATACCACATCGATATTCAGCCGCTCCATCTCCTCCAACGATTGCCTCGAGTAGTGGGCTGACGCCACATCCGGCCAAAATACCGCGTCTTCCCCCTTATGGCATTTCTTGATGAACGACGCAACTTTCTTCAGGAACTTCGTATTATAAATTTCCCCGTTCACGGCCAGTCTGGAGCGAAAGAGGAGCGGCTTTGACATCCCCTTCTCGCTGATTGTCAGCCGAAGCAACAGCTTCTTGGGGAACTTGGTGTGTAAAATGAACTTCACCTCGGAGCTCACTTCCTTCCTGGCGAAGTAAAATACGAAGTGCGCTGCCAGTCGTTGCCATTCAGGGTGAGATAGGTCTCGTCGTCTATCACCACCGCCACCTTGCGAATCGCCGGGAAAATCGAGTTGACCATCTTATTCAGCCACTGCCGCTTCGTCATTGCCTGCAGCTCGGAAACCAGTGGACGCGACATCCGTTTCCTGACATGTATGTTCATGTTTGGCTGTTACTTTTTCTCTGTTTGGCCGATTGAACCGACCTCCCGGCCAAGCGCACGCAGCGACGTAATCAATTTTCTCTCGGTCTTCCTCTTCAGCGTCCTTTGGAGCTTCTTGACGCTCAGGGTCGTCGGTGTTGTTGTTGCCCCGCTGTGAAGGTACCAGGAAGGTGCAATATCCTGGATGTGACGAACATGTTGAGCATGATGACCTTTTGATGTAGCGTCAGTGTGTGCAGAGAATGCAACGACATTTGTTGCGAGAACGTCCCGACGACCGCATTCCAGTTTAACGTTGTCATTAGGCGTATCGAGTTTGCGAACACAACTCACAGAATTTGGACTGTGTTGGCTGTTTGCAGCCACTGGGAGATGATGATGCCATCTTTACAAAACCCGACATCGATGGCACGGTTTTCCGCACATTTTATCACGCTCGAGCAGCTCTCCCCATGCAAGTAAACAGCACATTCATCTCTTAAATTTGCCTCGTCAATGTGATGACTATATTGATGTCATCCGAAGAAGGCTGCCAGCAGATGATTACCGCACACACGTTCGAGCCTGCACACTAGTGGTGTAGGTACAGTCCGAAGGGGTGCATGGACAACGGGTCCCCTTGCCTCACAGACCGTTGGATTTCGATCGACCGCGAGAGTATTGATCAGTAATCGTGAAGTGGACCGGCTGGCAATGCGCGAGAGTAGAACGATGAGATCCTGGTTGAAGCCGAGCAAATAATCGCGAAGAGAAAGGAGTGCGGGACCCGATCGAACGTAGGATCGAGATCGAAGCTGATTAACTTTCCGGCGCGGTGGTAGTAGCGAAGATTTGCTATGCAATCTTTCAGAGCGAGAGTGTCTTGAAGATGTGGTGTTCTTCCATCACTCGCTCCAGTTTGGTATTGAGTATGCGGGAGAAGAACTTATAGTTCTCTCGGAACACCATCGTAGCCAGGGGATTTACGGGGTGTGCTTGCTGTTATTGCAGACCAGATTTCTGTCGTCGTGATGTCGCTGGTAAAGGCTTCATTAGATGGATCGTTGAGTGGCACAACACGCTCATAGACGAATCCATTCTCGTTTTCTTCTTTTGCCTCCTCCGTGTAGAGAGCCGAGAAATAGTCCACCATGTTGTCTCTGTCGCTCGTGATGTTGTTACGACTTCTTCTGGCTCCGTCTGCAGCTGCGTGATGACGGGGTTCTTCCCTCGCCTCTCCCCTAGCTGGAGTATTGAGATTGGTTCTCCCGTCACGTCCATTTCATCGATCCGCATGAACGTGTGTGAAAAACTCTGTTGATGCGTAAGCATTTCGCTTTTCAGCCGGTTGATGGTGGTCAACATTTCTGGGTGCTGATAATATCCGCCGTAGGTAAGCCGTAGTTCACCGTAGAAGCACTAATGGTTGCTGTGTAATTCACTTGAAAAATCGCTTAAGCTTCGGCATAGCCAACAAAATTCACCCGTCCATCCATGAGCCATAGTTTCTACGCTGCCGGGTCCAATATTGCCACTGGCATTGGAATTCCGCAACATTCTTGTCAGTTAGAAGGTACGGTCGGAGAGACCAGCATCCACGGCCATGCTCCTGACCAAGATGTGGGAGACAAAGTCAGAGGGTCAGTGCTTTATGATCGGTAAAAGAGCAGACGTGGGTATGTGCTGCTCGCAGATGGTCACGCATACCACTGCTGACGAAAATTCGATCGAGGCGCGATTGAGCATTCCGACAGACGTACGTAAAACCATCATCACGTGGACACAGTTCCTCCCATATATCGTGGAGCTGCAGTTGTTGAACAGCTGCTGCTTTGAGGGCGGGACTCGTGTTCGGGCTGCTTGAGTCGTGCTTTCGAAGCTCGGAATTGAAATCACCAGCGAGGATGGTGTGAGTGGTGCGGTGACGGAGATAGTAGGGAAGCGTTTAATTGAAGAAATTCTTCCGAGCGACGCGTTGCGAAGACCCGGAGGGAGCGTAAGCATTGCAGATCATCGTCTCTTGTACTCGCACACTTGTACTGTAGACTCACGATGTCGAGGCTTTGGATGTTGATGAAGATCTGCAGAGCGTTTACATTCGTGGGGTTCGTGAGTGTGCAGATGTTGATGGACGAAATGTTATACGACGTGAGAGCCATTTATAGCTGCATTTCCTCCTCTCTCTCGACGTCAATGTCGTTCCGGCGGTTGGTAAACGGTCGGCTTCGATTTCGTCTACTGCTCGTTAAAGTAGTGGAGTCGTTGGTTTCGTTACCGGTGCTGATCTTGCTCTGCGATCGCAGCGCTGGCTTTTTGAAAATATCGTCCACGGCCACGACAACTTGCGGTGGTGTTAGGAACGATGATGATGAATTCTGCGTTCGTTTTGTTTGCGGACCCGAGGATACCACAGTCTACAGTCTGCCTGCTTATAATTGTTTTTGAGGCCTGGCTCGTGACACTCGGCAGTTCTGGGAAAGCATTCGATGATAACGGTGGTTGAGCGGTGGTTTTCTGAACGACTGGGCTCGTGATTGATGGCCTCGCACCAGGATTAAAGCTGTCCCTTTTATTCAACGAACGCTTGCTCTAGAGTCGACATTCCGCTTCATTAACATACGGGCCAACCATATGCCGAGCGGTACGCCTTTGGCTTCTGTATTCAAGTCCGGGCTCTGGGGCGACGAAGGGTTTGATGCAACAGGAAAAAAACTAGCGTTTTCTTGGCCATATGCTTGGCATCATTATCTTGCTGATAGGTGTATTTGCATTCTCAGCAACTACTCCTCCAGATTTTCACACAAAATAAAGTATCAGTATAACCATTTGATGTCATATGATCCCATTGATAAGAGCCAGATAACCCACTTTAAACCACGATCTTCGATACTTTCTTCAGCAGCATTCCATTCACGTAATACGATGATTCAACGAGACATCTCTGGCGCGGGATGACGATGTGGTTGCTCTTCCTTACATTGAGAGTAAGGCCATTATCAGCACACACTTAGTAATGCTGTCTATCGTCTGCTGAAGTCCCAATGGGCCGTGAAATGTCTAGATGCGCTTTGAAATTCTCACATCGTTGGCAATTGCCCAGCACCAGTCTTCTATCCTGAATAGCAAGTCGTTGAAAAACAGTAGATTGAGCAATGGTCCTAAGACAAATCCTTGGCCAACATCGGAAGTATCATAGATTGGCCGAGATGACACACCATTCAATCTGACCTGATAGGACCGATTTGCGAGGTACGTGCGCAGTAGATTGGTAGTAGCGTCAGACAGTCCGTAGGCCTTGCACTTCTCAAGTAAATATCCTACGCGGACGAGTTGTACTACGCCATAAAATGCCCAGGAGACGCCCATTTGCTTTAGCATGAACTTCAAGTGTTCGACGACTGGTGCTGGATCAACAGAATGTCCTTAAATGTATACAGATGCTTGGCCATCACCTTTGACCGAAAACATGCGATGTATATGCACGAGACTAAAATATTTACCTGCACTTAGTAATTCAGAAAAGCACCAAAAATGAAAAGTGCCACTAATATTAAGGCCTGTGCCAACAATAATGTGATCAGCATTAAAAAATTAGGAATGAGCAATAAAAGATGAGAAAGATCTTGGATAATCTAATTGCACCGGTAATCTATCAAATAAAGCAACAGCTATTAGTATATGTGCAATCAAAATGGCAGTATTTCCGCCAAATTATGTAATTTGAGCATAAACGATGCGCATATGTCTTTTAATTTTGCTGTTTTTATAAGGGAAATCAGCAAAATTAAAAGACATTGCTACTGTTTGTAATGCAACAGTAAGACATATGCGGAAAGTAGTGCTCAGATTTAATTGGCACATATACTAATAGCTGCTGTTTATTTGACAGATTACCGGTCCAATTAGATTATCCGAAGATTTTTCTCTTTTATTGCTCATTCCTAATTTTTAATGCTGATCACACATTATTTGTTGGCACAGGCCTAATAATTTATGCACTTTTTTCATTTTTATTGCTCAAATCTCTCTTTTAATTGATGATTAATTATGCTGCCATATGCACGACTTCATCCTTCGAGGAACGCGCTTGAACCGTGAAACAACAGTCACGGATCTGGGAGTAATGCTCGACTCCAAACTGTCATTCGAGAACTACAGTGCCTATATTGTTGCTAAAGCCTCATCACAGCTAGGATTCATCTTCCACTCATCAACCTGGCATTGTTGGCAGGGAGGTGTGTGGGGGACAAAGTGTGCTTCGCTGGTGACCTCCTCCAAGGAAACATCGACTGATTCACTTCACTTGATCTCTAGAACATCAATAATCTTTCTTTATAAACCGGCACTCAAGGAACAACTACGGCAAACGCGAACTTGTGCTAAGCATATGTCACGCGTTTCAACAGCTGTTATGACGTGATAAATTTTAATGTATCCCGGATAAATAAATAAATAAATATAAAAGAGAGTGTGTGAGACTTTATCAAAAGCTTTGGATACATCGAAGTATAATGCATCTACCTGACCGCCATCATCAAGTACATCGTTGAACTTCTGCACCGTCTCTAACAGGTTTGATAAACTCGATCGATTCTTGAGATTCTGAAGTTGATACTTGAGTATCCTTTGCCCAGTTTGGTCAAACCCGTTCTGCACCAGCACTCCACGATAATTCTCCTGGTTTATTGCATCTTCATCTTTTAGGATCGCTGTCATATTTCCAAGCTTCCACCGCACGGGATATCGCTGCGATGATACCACCCTAGTTGCACATTTGTTGCAAATCAGTTAAAGTAACTGCAATGTGACTCAATTAAGTCACAACCAAGTTGCTGCAACCTATTATGACAGATATGTGATGCTTGGGCATTCTGTTGAATATAAGAACAAGTGTTGTTGAGAGTGAGCAAGCAGATCGCTTCAAAAAGCCATTAGGGATCCCATCTGGTCCCAACCCTTTGTCCTCTTTCAGAGAACTCAACACACGAAAGACGTCTTCGTTGGCTTCCGATCCAAATACGAAAGTCTTAAAAGTGGCACAGTCTGATTGAAAAGAAGGCAACTGTTGACTGGGTGCTGCGAATTAGATGCTAAAGAAATCAGCAAAGCCTTCATCGTCCGTGCCACCATAAAACGTGTCGTTGGGCAGCGAGTTTAATTTCCTCAAAGATCTGGCGTACGCCCAAAATGGTTTGAATTCACTTGCACTGCAGATCGCCAGGGTATGAACGTTCGCATGTACGCAGTAACTGTTTCCCCTGTCTACGAAGATAGCTGAAAGTGAGTTAATCCAGGGGGTCTCCCGTACGGCTGAATTTCTTGCGTGCTTTATCCTACGAAGCAGTCTCGTGAGTTCTTGTGCAAACCAAATCGGATTTTTAGGTGCCAGCACAGTGCTGAGATCTCGATAACAATAAACTCATAGTTTGCTCTCCTAAAGTTAAAGTGACTCATCTCTCGTTGAGGGGTGCAACGCACTGCTTCAAATGAAATCTGGATTCGCAATGGAGGATGATGAGGATCAACCTTGACAAGGGCAGATCTGTGAAGCACAAATCATGCGTACGAGCTACTGCATTAGTTATGCCATTGAGCTGAGTGAGCCTGTTGCATTCCATGAACTCAACAATGCGCTCGGCATATCGGCCTTCACACGATGATGATGTGCATTCATGTCCCCAACAATCAGCAGATAAGTCTTCTCGCCTAACTGGTCCCTTATGGCGGTGAATTTATCGGTAAATTCGCATAATTCAGGCAGTGAGGTATTCGGCTTAAGATATATGACCCAAATTAAAAGCTCATAGCCACCACCAAGTACAACGCTTTTTCATAGATCATCGTAAGTCCTCAGCACTCAAAGATGTTCAAACCTCTTCAAGGTCATATCTTTTTTGGTCAACGCCACGCAACCACCTCTTCTTTGCATCGCAGTCGCCACTAGATCTTGATCTTTCCAATGAATCAAAACGGTGAGCCCAGTGGACAGATCACAGTGCCAAAAACATCATTTCGGATCCCCAATTCGGTGCCACATAAATTATAATATGGCAAAATTTACTGCTCACGTCTGATTTCGTCAATTTAGCTGCGTACTTCATTATGATTTCGGTAAAAAAGATAAATATTATTTCTAATAATTGTGAGATATTGTCAAGCCACAAATAATAAAGAACGATAACAGTTAAACGAAAATGTGCCCAATGGTCAATCAGTGCTTTGTTGTGTATGGGAGGGTGAAAAAAATGTGTTTGTCACGAGGAGCAGAGGTTCTACAGGGTGTCTGTAAATTATCCGTACAGACTTTGTAGGCATGCCTCAACACAACCATGCGTATTAAACTAAGTATACCTGCATGGTTAAACATCTTGACCCACTGTCTTTATATGTAGTAAGTTTGGTACAGTTGTGATTTCTAATTAATTAAAAAAGAAGCCGGATGATTTGCGCGCAGGTGTAATTGAACTTTTTCGAAAATGAAAACCTGTTTCAGTGATTGCATAGACCCTAAATATGCCTACAGTGCGTGACGCAATAAAACGATACCAACAGCTTGGAACGTGACCGCGTAGGGAGAGGAAATGAGTGCATCGTTCGGACTCCACAAATGCGCGAGATTATCCGGCGACAAATCAAGCAAAATTCTTCGATTTCTATCCGAAAGTTGGCGAAATCACTTAAACTTTTAAAATCTTCCGTTGGAGCCACAGTTCACGACGATTTGAAGCTTCAATCACGTTGTGCAAGAATCACTACTTGAATGACACCATGAAAGCAAACCGATTTAGAAAAGCTAAGGTTCTCCTGAACCGCTTATCCGAGGGCCGCTATAGGTCTTTGTTGTTCACCTCTGAAAAAGTTTTCACAATCGAGCAGCATCACAACCACCAAAATGATCGGCAGTTGCTTCCTGCTGCTTCCCAAAATCATGGAAGTATTTAAAGGAGTCATCATCTCGCTTCTGTCATGGTTTGGGATGGAATAACTCATTCCGTCAAAACCCCTTCAATCTGCATCGACAAGGGGGTGAAAGTGAATCAAGCGGCTCATGGAGCAAAAAAGACTATAGTCTTTGCGAACGTATTTTCCCAAGCTTTTTAACGAAAGATGATTGGTCTTCTAACCCACCGGATTTGAACCCGATGGACTATTCGATATGGTCCATCTTGGAGTCAAGAGCCACCACATAAATCACTAGAACATCTAAAATGGTCTCTTTTGAAGGTTTGGGAACAAATATCTTTGATGAAGTTAGCAGAAGCAGATAATTTCTCATCTCCATGCAAAGCGCTAGGAACGGACAGTAATTTTATTGCTAGAACAAATAGACATGAAGAGAGAGTGTATTGATAGAAAGTTCCGTATAGGGTAACGGCAGGCTTTTGAAAGTGAAAGATACGAGATTGAAAACGAGCGGAGGGCATTTTGAACGGTAGTATCCAATCAGGCACGTAACCCTTTGTCATACTACCCCATGCAGGATAGGCAAGGGGGGGAAATCCGTGCTGGAGAGAATACAAAAAATAACAATCAAAAGTGAACAAATATCTGTCGAAGAACTCGCGGCCATCGTGGATAACTTCCCGAAATGTTTGAAGTCGTGCATTTCAGCATGTGGTGGCCATTTCAAAATGAACAAATAAAACTTGTAATAAAAACAATACATACTGATTTTTTATCCAATAAAAAAGTTAGTTTTAACTCCAGCTTATTGTGCAGATAAATATTGGGACACCCTGTAGTGTACTTGTTAGTCATCCAAGCAAAAGGAGGTTAGAAGGCTAATATTATTTTTATCTCTTGAGTAGCATACATTTTCAGGATCAAGCTGGTTCATTTCCGTCGTTATCACTTAAACACCTTGTGGGTATTATTGAGACTTGTACGAGGGTGCGATTTGAACTTGTAACATTGGCGTGAGAGGTATGGATGTTAACCACTACGCCGGGGTCGCTGCATGTAGTCTAATCATCCAACTTGTATTTATACTTATCAAACAAAACACAATATCACGTAGTTTAAAGTATCGTTTGTGTCTGATTCAGTTTCCTTTTCCTTTTTGTCTAATTCTAGAACACATCAGGAGTTGTCGACCAAAGAACCATAAATCTCGATAAAGAAACGGACATAATTTGAGCAAGTGGTGCATGAAAAATCAATAAAATTGCTTGCTTCCTAAAGAAAACTAAGCAGTGCCACCGGAAAAAAAAGTCATCAGCAGAAGAGCAAAACTCAGTGCGCTGCACCGTGCAAGGACGCTTTTCCCGGCCCTGGATCAGTTCTGAAGCAGAATGGTACGAGTTGTAATATTTTTACGACCACATCAAACATTGCTTCGCTGTCGACACTGCGGTTGTTGCTGCTGGTGCTTCGTCCCAAGAGATATCTGTTGCTACCAGGATCCGGGTTACGGTCGATGTGTTATACATTTTGGGTCCTGCACCAGATGCTGTTCTGATGATGGCTACATCTTACCCGCCACCATCAACACTGTCGTTGATGAAGATGATGTATATATTAAGATAGAGGATGTTCCGAATAGAAATGATTCCACTACTGCTTCCGTCGCTGCCATATTGAGACATTCGAAAGCTCCGATAACTGTTACATAGAGTGAGAAAGTGAGTGAAAGTGTGGCAGAAAACTGATATCATTGACAAGGGAAAATCTAAACAACAATTTTGCACAAAGTAAACTCAAGGCAAGTGGAACAGGGAAAAATGTATCTTGAAAACTTGGTGATAAGTGAAGTGGAGGCGTCCTTGGCAAACGGACACAATGGGGAAGATCTCGTTGGCATGCCGATTGTCACCACCAGCCAGCTGGGCTACGCAGTGGAACAGCTGGACCTCAACTCATCTGATTTTGGGTCGAATGTTGTTCATGTAAGTTTGGGCCGTTTTTAGATTAAATCTGACACCTATCACCTCATTTTGGTTTGATTCTTAATAGGGGACAAATTTCACCCTCAGTTAATTGATTTCGATTTGATTGTTTTATACTTTATAGTTGTCGAACATGGATGAAAGCAAGCTGAAGGCAAACGACACGACTCTCAACCATACCGAAGTAATTGATAGCTTCTACTTTTACGAGGTAAGTGTAATTACTGTATTAGAAAAAGGAAATTTTATTGAAATCGAATGTTTCGAGATCGATATTTCTCTCTCTTTTCCTCTTAAATCGATCCCTTTACTAATGAAACGTTATTTAGTAATTTCCGAATTGTTTTGTAGAGATTGAATATCTACCACAAAATACATGTCTGAATACCTTCGCGCCTAAAATACCTGAGGATAATACCATAAAAATGTTCCCACTATGTTATGTGAATACCATATTGAGGTAAGAAAATACCAAAATAGTACCTCTGAGGTATTAGCAGGTATCCGAAATAACAAGTTTTGTTATTCGAGAGATATTTTGCTTGCAATTGTTTGATATTTTAAATAGGTATTTTACCCCTTAATCTGAGCTCTTTAATACCAAGTCCAGTTATCAAGATCAAATTTAGGCATTCATAAGTTGTTGTCTGCTGCTCGGGATACAGATGCTGACAAATCAAAACCTTGAGTTGATGTTTTATGTACGACATCTGTGCAGAGGAACTGTTTGTTAGACGGACATATGGCTGATTTGAACAAGAAAAGAGAATTTTAATTTGGATTCAGTAGAAACACATTTAAAACAAAAAAAAATGGCGCGTTTATGGTTGTTTTTCGAAATGAGTTTTGTTAAAATATTATAGTTTGATAATGTGTGACTTTGATTGTAGCGTTGTATGTTTTTATTATGTTTTCGTTTTTATTTTTGTTTTCATAGCTGTGTTGCATAAATTTATCGAATTTAACGTTGTCGGTTTGAAATGAAATTTCTTTACTTTTTTTTTCAATAGTACCTACACAGAAAAAAAAGCGCTGCTGTTCCTTATATTTTGGCTGGCTATACCAGTTTTTAAAACAACTTTGACAATCTACAACATTTTCCAAATAAACTACTGCATTTTCGTGAAATCTACCATAAATTTTCACAGTTCATAGTAGCTTCTGCAACGTTTATATACCAGTGTATTGGCATAGCAGAACTAAACGAAATTATTTTTTGCAAAAAACCTAGGTGAGTGTATTTGTTATATAATTCTCGCATTGGTAGTTTACCATGGTTTTTGTTCGAATTTATGAGAACTATAGAGGGAAAATACAAAAAAAAAATTTAACCATCTCGTTTTCGAAGAAATTTGCGGACTTTTCCTGGAATACGTTTCATCAACCGGCGCACATTACTCTCATTCATCGTTTTTGCGAATATTATCTCACTTGATTCTCAATTCATTGATGCTTTTGGCAAAACTGCCATTCATCTTCAGCTTCTTCTTCATTAGAGCCCAAAATCTCTCTATCGCACTGAGCTGGGGACAGTTTGGTGGGTTGAGTTTTTTCGGTATAAACTGAATCCCGTTGGCTTCATACAAGTGTAGCACTGTTTTACTGTAATGATAGCTTACAAGATCTGGCCAAAATATGACAGGTTCATTGTGAGATCTGCTGACTGGCAAGATTCGCTTTTGGAGACATTCTGTTCTGTACAGCTCTGAATTAAATGTCTTATCAGTGGTGAAACCCTTGGTCTGCCTACCGCAGCTACAGATGCTTTGCCAAATCATGTATTTGCGTGCAAATTTATCTGCAAACACAAACTTGAATTTGGCAGGAACATCTCCCCGAGCCGTTGTCAAGTAAAATTTTTGTCCCGGTAGCTGTTTGAAATCGGCCTTTACATAGGTTTCATCATCCATGAGGAGACAGCCATTGAATTTTGTCAATACCTGATCATGCAGTTTTCTGGCACGGATTGTGGACACATTGTTCTGCTTTTGATCCCTTTTTGGTTTTCTACAGGCACGGTATGACTTGAAGCGATGCGGCGCGAAACTTTTTGGTCAAATCGCGGTCTGAGATGTTGGGGTTTGCTTTAATGTTCTTGATGACTTTGCTCCGCAGTTGACGGTTGACAGTACCGGCCCGACGCTTGCTTTGAGTCTTGCCATCCGTCGACAAAGTTTCTTTGTACGTATTTCTCTGAAACACGTTCGAACTGCACTGTGAAAAAAAAACTTGTGATGCTGTTATTGTTATAAAGAACATGTATGATGTCGTCGTTTACAAATCTGACCACTAGGGTCGCTGTTAAAATCAAAAATGTTTGTTCCAAAACTAAATGGGCCACACCTTACGCCGTATCCTGTCAGTGTGAACGTAATTTTCTCTTGCATAACCGTAGATTAACTTCTTGTGCATAATGTAACTCAAACATTTCTTTTTCTCGACTTAAAGGGTGTATTCGATAAAAATGGCACACAGAAAATCTTCTGTAACTTTTGAATCGTATGAGTAAAAAACCTAGAAATTTGAGTAGATCTTATACATAGTGTATTATTTACATCTGCCAAGTTTCATAGTTATACATTCAGTAGTTCCAGTCATGTCGTCGAAACAAGAAATTGTCCGTGAGAAAAATTTGTGCACTCACAATCAAAATCCTGGGGCGTCCCACCGGTGGATTGCTAAAAGGCTTGGAATTGCAAATACAACTGTGTCTCGTGTAATAAGAACCTTCAAGGAGCGTCTGAGTGTCCAAAGGAAGGAAGGGAGTGGTCGTAAAAGTGGTCCAATGGACAGTAAAATGGCCAGGAAAGTCGTACAACAATTCAAGAACCGTCCAAACATGTCAATTCGAGATGTCGCTAAAAAGTCTAAGGTGTCAGTCGGTTTTGTGCAGAAAACCATGAAGCGTGCTGGGTTACATGTTTACAAAGTGCAAAAAGCCCCAAACCGCAATGAAAAACAAAACATCACTGCGAAAACCCGCGCCCGGAAAGTTTACACGAAGCTGCTCACCAAATCCGGTTGCATCGTGATGGATGACGAAACATACGTCAAGGCCGACTTCCGGTAACATCCTGGGCAAGAATATTTCGTTGCCAAGTCGAGGTTCGATGTTCCGGAGGATGTTCGAAAGAAGAAACTATCGAAATTTGCAAAGAAGTTTCTAATCTGGAAGGCGATTTGCGGATGTGGTGAAATAAGTGCTCCCTTCATCACTTCCGGAACAATAAACGGTGCGATTTACACGGAAGAATGCCTTAAGAAGCGTCTCTTGCCATTCATTAAGAAGCACAAAGGATCAACTCTGTTTTGGCCTGATCTAGCATCCTGCCACTACGCTCGAAACGTATTGGAGTGGTACCGAGCCAACGGAGTCGATTTTGTGCCAACGGATAGGAACCCACCAAATTCACCGGAACTTCGTCCAATTGAAAAATTCTGGGCAATTATGAAAACGAAACTTGCGAACATCCCAAAACTATAAAAACAGAGCTAGAATTGAAGAAAATTTGGGTAAAAACAACAAAAACACTGGGAAAATCGGTTGTACAAAATTTGATGGGTGGAGTGAAAAGGAAGGTGCGGGCATTCGGGATGGGAGACGAAATTGAATAAAACAAATGTTGTAAATCAAAACTCATTAGTAGTTCTTCATTCCCTGAAAATTTCAAGAAAATCCGATAATTAGTTTAATTTTGATGAGTATATATGTGTGTGCCATTTTTTTCGAATACACCCTTTAGAAGGGGTTCATACTCCTATCAGAATATGCTTCTAACCAGAGAAACACACACTTTGTGATTAAGCTGTCTAGATAATTCTTATATTCGATTGAAATTTTGTTTCATTTGTATGAAAGATCCCCTTTTATAGATTCAAAAACCTCCGCAATCTAAATTTGGTTCCATTTGCTTCACTAGTTCTCGAGTTATGCAGATATTTGTGATTCATTTGTATAGAAAACTCCCTTTTCAGCAAGAGGAGGCTTCTCAAACCACCGTAGAAACATTTCTTGCCTTCAAAAAATCCCATTTACTAAATTTTGATCCATTTGCTTCATTAGTTCTCGAGTTATGCAGACATTTGTTTTTCATTTGCATGGAAACCCCCTTTCTAGAGAAGGAAGGGGTCCCTTTCTATCATAAGAACCTTCCTCGGCCCTAAAAATCCCTCCATACAAAATTTCACGCCGATCGGATCAGTAGTCTGCGAGTCTATAAGGTTCAGACAGACAGAAATACATTTATATATATATATATATATATATATATATATATATATATATATATATATATATATATATATATATATATATATATATATATATATATATATATATATACTGACAAAAAATGCACCAAGCTGCATTATTGCTTTCAGTGCTCTTTTTTCTTAGCAACTTAGAAGATAGTCTCAACGTTCACTCAGCGAAATAAACTTTCGATATTCATAAGATTGCATTATGATTATTTGCGTGTCCAATATATTCTCATACAAAATAAAACTCTATTTATTTCAAATCGATAATCCAGATTTTATTGATAACTGTATACATTATATTGTAATATAATACTGATCAAAGACAACATATGTTTTGGAATAACACCGCCTTTAACCTTCTTGACCTGGTCCAGACGTTTTTCGAAACCGTCTTAGGCGGCACGTACGTCTTTCATCGGCATTTCGTCCCAAATTCGTTTGATTACGGTTTTGATTTGGTTCATATTAGACGTCCTGTGGTCATTTACCTTCGACAACATGTACGACCATAAGAAATAATTCAAGGGATTCAGATCTGGTGAACTGGGAGGCCATTCATTCTTGTCCAAAAAGTCGGTCAAATTTTCTCGGCACCAGCCCTGAACGAGATTTGCAGTATGCAATGGCGCTCCGTCTTGCCGAAACACATAGTGATCATCTCCAAACACCTCTCGTACATATGGCTTGACAACTTTCTCCAAAACTTCCGTTTTATGATATACGGCAATCACTTTAACGCATTTTCCGATGAAAACCAGTTTGCCTCTCTTGCAAATTCCTCCCCAAACCATCACTGACGCAGCACTTTGGAACCGTGGAATATTCCTATCACTCTCTGGAACAGTTCTCAAAGAGAGAGCCCACAATCTGTCGTTCTGGACATTGTGGGATTGTTGCAAAACGAATAACTTTTCGTCGGAAAAGATAAATGCATCCCCACCGTGCCGCGACAAAAGCAGACTTGCTCTTTCGAGTCGTTTCTCCTTGGAAGCTTCCGAAACTCCGTGAACCTTACGTTTCTTGAAAGCTTGGAATCCGAGGTCATTTTGCAGTATATTGTGCATTGACGATATCGAAACATTCAGATCTGCGGCCATTTTACGTACAGAGCGCTGTGATTTTCGTCTAATCCGTTCCCTGACCACTTTAACAACTCGTGCAGTCCGCACCGTACGAGTACGACCGAGTCTCTTCCGGTCATCCAACAAGCAAGTGTCACGGTACCTTCGGATGGTTCGGTACACAAAATCCCGCTTTACTCCAAGGTTTTTCAAATTTCTGAAAATAACGCCCAGGCGCTCACCTATCAAAAACCTTTTTATCACCACAGCACGAAACTCCTTCATCGCTGGTAAACGATAGACACCGAATTAAAACAATCGGACATAACCTAAAAGCGTTTGTATAAACATAGTGCAAAACTACACCAACACATTCGTGAAGCATGTTGAGTAGTTGCACGACACCAATGCAAGGAAAAAGATGTATGAGAATATATTGGACACGGTGTATATGAAGCTTAAGCCCAAACCTTGCCATATTTGACCTTTGAAACCTGGTGTCTGGGATTATATCGTTGTATTATTGTCATTCGTACGTATCAGATGAAAATAGATTAAATTTCATCAGACAACAGAACCTTCTCCCAATTGGATTATGATCAACGTCTTGCAAAACAACAGGTTGTTTGTAGATTCCAGTGGCTTTGCTGGTCAATGATTGAAAAAATTATCCTCACAGAGATGGCATCGAACAGTTCGGGTGCTCAGGTTGCATGTTCTTCACAGCATATCGTGAGCGTCTGTTGCAGTCTTCCGTGGAGTATTGTTTACAGCCTGTATCATTGCTCTGTCCTCTTTTTCCGTTGTTTATAAAGGACGTCCGCTTCCTTGTTTCCTGTCTGGTAAAGTGGAGTGCAAGTACCTCTTGTGAATTCTTTCTACTGTCGTGTGAGTGACACCAAACTGCTGAGCGACCTAACGGTCTGTTTTTTTTCAGATTGTTTGCGAGCATTGTCACTCAACGATTTCTTCACCACAAGTTTACCTCAATTTACCTTACTAATTTGATATTCATAGCTGTTTAAAACACCCCTTACCTACTCAACACACGACACAACAAAAATTGACAACCTACCGATGAAGTAGGAATTCATAGTTTTTAAGAAATCTACATACAAAAGACCTTCGTTTAACAGACACATCTGTTAGTTAGAACGAACAAAAATACAAAAATCTACTATAAAGGGTGTTTTGATCAAAATTTGGTCGACCTAAACTTGACGCACTTCCTTTAATCGTGCATTATATAATTTTGCACATCCCTCATTTTGAAGATGTGTGCGTGTAGCATCATGCGACTATTTTGATTTTGAGATTAGCACTTCAGTTATCAAAATGTTATCGCAGAAATAGAAGCAACGCATCAAAATTTCGCACGTGCATGGCAAAAATCCAAACTACTCTCACGCCAAGTAGGCGAAATTGTTGAATGTGGCTAAATGAACTGTTACCAACGTATTAAAAGTGTTCGGTGAACGTTTGTCGACAGCCAGGAAAGCTGGATCGGAGGGAAATCGAAAGCCGGAGGCCACAGGGATGACAAAAAGAGTTGCCCGCTGTACCGAGCGGGACCCCAAACTCTCCGTCCGAGATGTCGCAAAGAAGCTGGAAGTGGCGTCTTCAACCGTGGATATAGCTAAACAACAAGCTGACTTACAAGAAAATGGTGACTCCCAATCACGACGATAAACAAAGCACGTCGGCCAAAGCACGATCACGAAAGTTGTACACGACGATATTGACGAAGTTTGATTACGTGGTACAGGAAGATGAAACTTACGACAAGGCAGGTTTTTATCAGCTTCCAGGACAGGAATTCTATACGGCAACAGGACGGAGAAAGGTGCCAGACATTTTAATGCACATTAAACTGTCAAAGTTTGCAAAGAAATATCTGGTGTTGCAGGCCATCTGTAACTGTGGCTTGAAGAGCAACGTTTACATTGCGACCGGAACCGTCAACCAGGTAATTAACCTGTGCGAATGCCTACAAAAACGCCTACTGCCTTTCCTGAAACGACACCATTGTTTCGTTCTATTTTGGCCGGATTTGGCATCTTGCCATTACGGAAAAAGGCCATGGAGTGGTATGCTGCCAACAACGTTCAAATGGTTCCCTCCCAACACGCCAGAGCTCCGCCCAATCGAATAATATTGGGCCATCGTCAAGTGGAACCTTAAGAAGACTCGAAAAGCTGTTGTGAGCGAGAAACAGTTCAAGGCAAACTGTCGTTCTGCAGCGAATTAAGTGTGTAAGGAGACTCATACAAAATCTTATGGCAGGTGTTAAACGAACAGACCCGGCAATTTGCATGCGGTAAAAAGGAAGCCTAGCTGAATATTTCTCCTGTATTCTGTAGTAACTAAACTTGAAAAAGAAAAAGAAGTTGACTTATTAATGAAAACTTTGATTGAATTACTCAACAGAACAAACAGATTCCTGTTTGACCAAATTTTGATCGGAACACCCTTTATTTTGAGGGCTAACGCAATTGAGTAAACTTCACGTGAAAACCAAGCTCTTCTCGATATTTAAACAATCCATTCTGAAGGAACATAAATTTCAATTAAATTAACGGAGCACAGTATTGCTAGTATAACTACCATACACACTACCAAAAAGTCAAGTAAATTTTGGCGCCCGGAGACCGGCACATGCAAGCGTCTTTTCGCACATCAGAATGAACTGAATGAGATAAGAAAATAATCAATCAAACACACCTTTTGACGACTTGCGTATGTGTCAGTTTCAGGAGCGATAAGTGTACAAGAAATCTTTGTTTAAATTTCCAGATTTTTTACAAAAGTGAAGTTACGTCTCGAGTAAAATTAATAATTTCTTTGTATGCAGCGAATAGCGCGTACTCCCCGTCATTATAACTTACTTTTAACTAAGCTAATTTAAAAAAAATAAAGGCATGATTCGACAGGCACACATCTTCAAAATGATGCACAATCTCTGCACACTCTCTCTCAATTAGCAAATCTTCTGATTTTCTAACTTGTTATGGTTTCGAAGCAAAATATCTCATATAGCTTTTAATATCATCTTCTTTCCTAGCCGAACACACAAACTCCTACTTCACCACCTACTAGTTTATTATCATATTCATCTGAATTTTTGGTAACCACGGTTAAACAACCCCACCGGCCGTAAAGGCAAGAGCACTTTGGCTGATAAACATGATATAACAGTAGCTGGAGGCATCAAGTGTTTGCAAAGTTAGTCGAGAATAATGGGTAGGGAATTTCCTGCTGCCTTCAAGTTTGAATATTTCACGTACACAGCCAGATGCTTGCGCTTCGCAAATATCCTACTTCATGAGGAGCATCATGTTGGTATCGAAAAATACCATTCAACAGGATGTAGGTCATAGATAAACATAGACAGGAAAGCTTAACGTGCACGGTGTTGTCGTGGTAGGTCGAATTTTAAATTGATTCGATTATCATAAGCCCACTTGTGTGCATAAGTGGTTACCAGTATTATAGTTCTCAGAAAGCTAAAAAAACTTATTAAATTACTTGAGTGATGGGGTTGCATAGTTGGCAAGTAACATTGAAGAATGGAAATGTGTCGTAGGATAGTCAACAGAAACTAAAGATATCGCGTTTTTGAAAAGAAATAGCTCAAAAACCTAAAAACATTTTTTTACATGTTTTATAACAAGGTCTGAACATAGAAAAACAAGGGGGTTCTTTCCAAGACCATTGATACCTCCAGTGAAAAATTAGATTTCTTCCAAAAAACCTACCAGACAATTAAAATACGGACAATTGTTGTTCAGTTTATTATTATTTATGAAAAAACAAAGCAAATCAAATTCTTCTGCATTCGTGACATTATGTTAAAAAAAAGTCAAAAAATAACGCAAGAAAAGTAGATCCACTCCTTTGGCTCACATAGTTTAAGTACTTCGTGTTGCCACCTTTGGCTCCAAAAACTGCTCGACATCCTTGTGGCATCGACTGTTACATGAGCGCGATCCAAATGTCACCTGTATGCCTGTTGAGGTGGCGGATTCGTCCGTGCCTCGACCTACCCCACGGTGGGATGTTAGGCAAAGGGTGACGTCCTTGGTTCGAGTACTACTACCCATGCCCTTTCGCTCAATTTTCAATACATCTGTTCTATTTCCAACCTACCGTACACAGACGGAACTTTCAACACTTTGTCTTCATATCTTTCATTCTAGCAAACATTACTGTCCACTCTTGGTGCCTCATGGTGATGAGCGAACATCTGCTCGCTGCGGACGCTGCTAGAAATTTGTCCTTTTTTGGGCGTTTTGCAACAAATAACTTCCAAATTTGAACACGAAACAAAAGTTTTGAGCACAAAAACTTCAAAAGCTCTTAATGACAGCTAGACTCAATGTTTACATTCGAGAAAGCTGCAGAACACACACTAAAGCTCTGTAACCGTTTGTGCACTATCCGTTTTCGTTGCTCGCGAGAAAGACCACACATTTTCAAACTTCCATGCGAAAAATTGCAAAAAAAAATGTCAACATCAGTTTTATTTGGATGTAAACAAAAGGATGCAGTCAAAAGTTGGATGAATTCTGAACGCATTTTGATTTGACAGTTAACCATTAGTGTATTTATAATTACTGAAACAGTAAATAAGCTATAAGTAAATCCCCCGTGTACCGGTTTGACTTCAATGGACAAGTTTCGCCTTTTCGCCTGATATGGCCTAGAAGACTATTTTGAAAATTCAGCAAGATTCTCTGAAATTAAATCTGAAGAACAGGACTTTCATGTTTCAACAATTACTTAAAAATAAAGCCGTATAGATTGCAGGAAACTTCAGATCGATTTTTGTTCTCAGAATTTTGGAGAAATTACCATTACTTTTCCTTCTCCATGATCGATGGTGATGTAGTGTCCTTTGAAAACTTTTTGTTGCAGCAATGTATGGCACTCTTGTAGCCTTTTCTTTGAAATTGTTGCGCGCACGGATGAACCACTTGCTGATATTCTGAACTAATGGTTGGTTTGTCCGCAAACGCTCTTAAATAGGGATTTGGTTTGTACCTATACAGTAATACATTGACAAACCACATAAATATTCTTTTCGTCAATGCCCATCGTCAAAATTTGACCAATGAAATTTTATGAATTACTGAACAAGACAAAAAAAATTCCATGGGGCGCCTGGGTAGCTCAGTGGTTACCCCTTCTGTCTACTGAGCAAATGGTTGGGAGTTCGATCCCAGGCCCGTCCCCTTCCTTGCCATTTGTCACTTGCCTCTTTCTATCACCACTAGATTTAAAACAAAGAGCAGTCTAAAGACTGTATTCGATGAAATTTGGACACACGCAATTGTTCGTAACTTTTTAGTGTGTGGGTAAAAATTACTGAAATTTGGACTTAATGTATTTCATTGTGTTGTGTCAATTGTGTAATGAGTTTCGTGAAAATCGGTCGAGTGATTTCAGTGATGGCTTCGAATGAAGAAATAGTGCGCCAACAAATTTTGGGCACTTTCTTCGAAAACCCAAACGCTTCTCATCGATGGATCGGAAAACAGCTCGGAATCACACATTCAACCGTATCTCATGTGATCAAAACGTTCAAGGACCGTAAGACAACCATGCGGAAAAATGGTAGTGGTAAAATACGTGGCACATCAAATCCGGAGAAGGCCAGGATGGTATTGAACCAATTTAAGCGTTATCCCAACATTTTGACCAGGGATGTTGCGAAAAAGGCGAAAGTTTCAGTTTTTTTTGTGCAGAAAACAATGAAACGTTCTGGATTACATGTGTACAAGGTCCAGAAGGCACCGAACCGGAGCGATAAACAGAACTCGGTGGCCAAAACTTGTGCAAGAAAACTGTACAGGGAGTGGCTCACAAAACCGTTCTGCATTGTGATGGACGATGAGACGTACATTAAAGCCGACACCAAACAAATGCCAGGACAGGAACACTACGTCCCCACCTCTGAGTTGGCCGTTCCGGAGAGTGTATGGACGAAATTCGCCAAAAATTCCTTGTCTGGCAAAGGATCTGCGGATGTAGCAAAATGAATCAGCCCTTCATCACCTCTGGGACCGTCAACGGACAAATCTACAAGGACGAACGCCTCCGAAAACGACTTCTGCCCTTCTTGAGATCTCACGATGGCCCAACACTGTATTGGCCGGATTTGGCATCTTGCCACTATGCCCGGCCCGTCTTAGACTGGTACAAAGATAATAATGTAGTTTTTGTACCAAAAGACGTCAACTCCTCCAAACACTCCGGAACTTCGGCCAATTGAAAAATGTTGGGCAATCATGAAGGCAAAGCTCGTTAAAACTCCAAAACTGATAGAAAATGAACTTGAACTAAAGAAAGTGTGGTTAAAAGTAAGTAAGCAAGTCGGTCCTATTATTGCCCTAAATTTGATGAAAGGGGTCAAGGCAAAGGTGCGGGCATTTGGGTTGGGAGAAGAGGTTCAATAAACCAATGATGTCAAAACGTAACCATTCAGTAGTTTTTTATTTCCAGAAAGTTTGAAAAGAATCGGGATCAAGGAAAATTTTTGGTGACCTATTTTGTGTGTCCAAATTTCATCAAATACACTCTTTACTGCGCTTTCATTGATCGCGTCACTCACCACAGAGCGTCAATGATTTATAAATAGCCTGCCTCAATGATATAACCATTCTTCCGTTGGCAATTGTAGAGACTCAGTAGTGATCACGGTCTCTAATAACAACGATTGTCAAACTAATCATCCTTCCCCCTCTCCAAAAGACAGTGAAGACGTGGCCGGCGCCGTTATTGATCTATAAATAGAGTTAGTGAACTTGTACATTGAAGATGTAAAGCTACTTCCAAGCTCCATATATGTGGTTCTCTGTGCAATTATACTAGTTCTGTTAAGTAACGGAGTAGCAACTACGAAACGGCACGGTCTCTTATTTAAAACAAAACAAAAATTTCAAAAAGTTGTAGGATAGTTTTTTAAGTTTTGAGAAAATTTCATTATAGTTTGCACGAAAAAAAATCTTAGTGGAATTAATCGTTCTTGAGTTATAAATTTTTGAAGTTATTAATGTTCGGGAAAATCGGATTACTTCAATTGGTGTTTGCCAGGAAAACTGGCAAACCAGTACTTTTTAATGGGCGAACACGAAATTATTGCGACACATTCAACAGGGCATAACTTTTTTACCATTGGGTAAAAATCAACCAAATTTTGCACACTTTCTCATTGATGTGTATTGTTTACATGCTGTCAAACTCGAAGTCGTGTTTTTCGATTCAACGAAAATGGAGGTGAACCAACGCGAGTCGAGAGAACAAATTCTTTCCAAACACCTGGAATTTCCTGACCTGTCGCACCGGCAGTTGGGAAAAATGTTGAACATTCACCATTCAACCGTCTCCAGAGTGTTGAAGCGGTTCCAGGACCGGTTGACGTTGGACCACGGCAAAGGAGCTGGAAGAAAACCGGGACAGGAGAACAAAAAGATGGAGGGAAAGGTGAAGCAGATGATTAAAGCAAATCCCAACGTTTCAAGCCGTGATTTGGCTAAAAAGATCGGCATGTCGCAGAGATACGTCCAGAATGCAAAGAAGAGAGCTGGACTACATACATACAAGATACAGAGCTTCCCAAACCGCGATGAGCGGCAACAATCGACGGCTAAAACTCGGGCACGGAAGCTCTACGAGAAGATGCTGACAAAATATGGCTGCTGTGTGATGGACGACGAAACGTATATAAAAGCCGATTTTAAACAAACTCCGGGGTTGGAGTTTTTCACCGGCAAGAGCAAGTTCTATGTGGACGACAAATTTAAGAAGAAGAAAATGTCGAAGTTCGCCTCCAAATATCTCATTTGGCAGGCCATCTGCTCTTGCGGACTGAGGAGTGAGCCTTTCGTGACAAAGGGCACAGTAAATGGCGAGATCTACAAATATGAGTGCCTCGAAAAGCACCTTTTGCCGTTCTTGCAGCAGCACGACGGAGCTCCGCTATTTTGGCCAGATTTGGCATCATGCCACTATTCTAAAAGTGTCCTGGAGTGGTATAAGGCCAATTCTGTCCATTTTGTTCCAAAGGACATGATGGACAGAATGTCCGGATCTGCGCCCGGTGGAGCAGTACTGGGCAATGATGAAGCGGGAACTTTGGAAGAGCAAGAAGACAGTCAAGGACGAGAAGGACATGTTAAGAAAACGGAAAAAAAACTGAGAAACTGGTAACGGATGACACTGTAAAGACTTTGATGGAGGGCATCAAGCGAAAATGCGTTCAATTTTACACTCAAAGCTCCATCGATTACTTTTCTTTTGATTTTTGAAGTAAATATATGTATAAAACTACCCTAAAATTGGTTTGATTCTAAACATTATAAGAAAATTGGCATGACATTTTCGGTGTCGCAATAATATCGTGTTCGCCCTTGAATATTATTTTTTTTTGTTCATATATCCATGAACCCTACGCGTGGACAAAGTTTCGTAACAATCTGAGACCCTCCGGCACAAACGTATACGATAATCAAAAAAATCCCAATCGCTCCTAATTGTGTAAAACTAACTGTTTTTCGATGCTCTAGACGAAACAGTCTAGATTTTTGCGAATCATCCAATATTAGTCTTCCATGCTTTCTCCTAGTGTACGCTTCTCTTATCACAGTTCCTCCATTGATTATGATATTTCCATGAAACAGGCTATTCAAGGAGTTCCAGATCAACTTCGACCTATTTTAATTTCCCTTTTTTTTTTGGACTTTAACCATTTCATTTGTCCCATCATATTTTTATTGAAAAGTTCCAACATGTCAATTGCAATAGAAGAATTTTCACTGATGGGTCGCGCATTGATGGATCCACTGGTTTCGGTGTTTACAATGAATACTCAGTTCTACTGAGGCCTTGCAGTCGATGAAAACAGTGAGGCACTCATCTTACTTCCTTGCACAAATAAGGAAGCAGATGTGTGTGACGGTCGAAAAATCATTTAAAATTACCTTTGTATGGGTCCCCTCACATTGCTCAATTCCAGGCAATGAGATGGCGGACTCTCTAGCAAGAGGGGGGGGGGGGGGGCACAGGAAGGCGAGATTTTTGAAAGAGGAATTTCACATTATGAATTTTTCCCATTAGTACGTTAGAGTTCTCTTCAAAGTTGGCAAAACGATTGGACAAGTAATTCTCTTGGGCGGTGGTTACATTCCATTATTCCAAATTGTTTCGTCGAGATGGTGGTTCAAAGGACTGCACTGTGGGACGAAACGCCAAAAACATGAACTTTTTACAATAACTCGTAAAAACGTGTTTGTAACATTTTGGTGTCTTCAGATGAAATTTTTCAAAAAATATAACGCATTTAAAAGTGACAAATCTTAGTTCGCAGCTTCACCACAGGCGCCGCTGCAAACTTGATTTTTTTTTAAATGATGAGATAGAGAGTTAGTGTCTTCGGCAAAGTTGTAGATAATTTTAATACAAACAACATTGCTAAAAACATCAACCTTCTATCTGGTCACTGTGCCGAGGTACGTGTTTTTTAAAATGGCGGGCCGTGGAAACTAGTTTTTTGTGATTATTTAATAAATGTGCAGTTTTAGGTCAAAATAATGTTCTACAAAGTTGTACAAATAATCAAAATATAAATTTTCTCTGTACTCACCTTACGTCTAAAACCTTTATGGGAGAAGTTATAGTAGTTTTATTGTTGAAAATATACGTTTTTCATAGCCCTTTAGCTGGCGGGGATGCAAGTGGATGCACATGAAACCTCATAGGGTTCAAAATATAGGATGTATTATAGCATATTATGTTGGTTTCATGTGTATCCATGATTATCCCGAAGGGTGAACCTGTGTTCTATGAAG
Source organism: Aedes japonicus (assembly GCA_034211315.2). Taxonomy (NCBI): domain Eukaryota; kingdom Metazoa; phylum Arthropoda; class Insecta; order Diptera; family Culicidae; genus Aedes; species Aedes japonicus. Next base: position 198,788 of record JASCZW010004238.1, on the reverse strand, counting down.
TAGTGAATATACCATTAAAACTATCATAAATGCTAATTTTCCCAATTGAGAACCCTATTATCGTGTAAAAACTTGTATGTTTTGTATATTTTTATAATTTTATGCATAATTGTTGCTATTGAGTTGTGCAGATACCAGGGCCCACGCGCTCTTATGACAATACTCTTAAAATTCAATATATTTCACACACACACATTTTAAGAAAATCCTTTCACCCTAACTTCAACCTCTCTTACTTCATCCATGCACTTGCACTCACACAAACACACACACATACGCACTTGTCAAATGTTTTTTTTTTCTACAGCCGAGAGAGTTTACTTCTCTGTGGATTGTGGATCGCGAATCATGAGGTGAAAAAGTGCAAACCGTGCAAACCGTGTGTTGATAAAAGTGCGTTTCAAGTACAGAAAATGGCTGACATAACAGGTAATGAAAAATCGAAAAAGTTGTCTTAATTTCAGTCCTCACATGGATAATGAGTTTGTATTGTATTTTACATTTCTAACTGGTCTCATCATAAGTGGTTTTTACGATGAGTCGTCTTGGAGTCTTCCTAGCACTTATTCGCTAAAAGCGTACTTTTATTAGCATTTACGCACTTCTAGTCGCACTTATGCAGTGCGCAATGCGCAATATTACTGGTACAGAAAATTTGTTGAGTTGAGAAATGTATGCTTCTCTTATTAATATTGCAGATGGGATTGATAAAAAAAATCTCTATTTAATATGGAGAAACTGCGATGGAGAACAGAAAGACAAATTGAATTTGGTATGTGAGAAAGTTTTTTCATATTACGGAATCCAGCCGGATAGTATGGAAGAGGTTGCTACAGAAGTTCGTAGTTCTGTTTCTTCTCTATGCAAGCACTTCCAAAAACTTTGGCTTAAACTTTACCGAAATGATCACCGTATCTGCCAGACTGAATACTTCAATAGTCCGTTCAAGTTGCAACCTAATATTATAAATTTAATTCCAACTTCATCTTCAAAATGCAAGTGTGGCAGAAAACCACTGATCTTCGAATAAAGTAGTGAAATTCTCAAGCGCTGAAAAACAGCTGAGCTGAGAGCAGAGTATCAAGCAGATGAACTAGCTTACACTACTCAAATGAAACCAAGGGAGAATGGAAAGAAAGATGCTGCTACCGTCGATCAGTTTCTTTACGATTATAGGGTTCTCAATTGGGAATATTAACATTTATGATAGTTTTAATTGTATATTCACTACTTCATAGAACACAGGTTCACCCTTGGGGATAATCATGGATACACATGAAACCAACATAATATGCTATAATACATCCTATATTTTGAACCCTATGAGGTTTCATGTGCATCCACTTGCATCCCCGCCAGCTAAAGGGCTATGAAAAACGTATATTTTTCACAATAAAACTACTATAACTTCTCCCATAAAGGTTTTAGACGTAAGGTGAGTACAGATAAAATTTATATTTTGATTATTTGTACAACTTTGTAGAACATTATTTTGACCTAAAACTGCACATTTATTAAATAATCACAAAAACTAGTTTCCACGGCCCGCCATTTTAAAAAACACGTACCTCGGCACAGTGACCAGATAGAAGGTTGATGTTTTTAGCAATGTTGTTTGTATTAAAATTATCTACAACTTTGCCGAAGACACTAACTCTCTATCTCATCATTTAAAAAAAATCAAGTTTGCAGCGGCGCCTGTGGTGAAGCTGCGAACTAAGATTTGTCACGTTTAAATGCGTTATATTTTTTGAAAAATTTCATCTGAAGACACCAAAATGTTACAAACACGTTTTTACGAGTTATTGTAAAAAGTTCATGTTTTTGGCGTTTCGTCCCACAGTGGACTGGATGTAAGTAAGGGTAAATCGTGTGATGTCAAGACTTATGTCTCACCACTACTCGCTAGACGCACATCTCTATAGAATTAACCTCGTCGATAGCAATTTATGTAGGTGTGGAACCGGTTATGATGACATCGCTCACGTAGTTTGGCATTGCCCGGATAATGATGCCTCTAGAGCAAGACTATTGGATATCCTAGTGGCCCAAGGTAGACAACCCTTCCGCGAGGTAAGAGATGTTTTGGGAATGCGTGATCTTCCCTACATGCAAGCGATTTACGAATTCCTTTGTTTGTCTGATCTAAGAGTGTAACGTCATCACCTCCCTTCCTTCCACTCTAGTAAATTCTCTGACATTGTGTCTCAGTTATATAATTTCTTTGTTTCCGTGCTACTTGTACCTGCCCAGCAAGCTGTGGTCACCTATCTGTGGCTTAGTTCCTGAAAGGGACTACAGGGATCGAGGATTTGGTAGATGTCGCAACCAAAATCAGAAAATAAAGGCTTAAGGAGTGCATCGAATATAAGCTATCCACATACATTTGCGTTGTACGCATGTATTTGTGATGGTTTTTTATGCTCTGAACACTGCATGCTGTTCATTCGACTGTCAGCTTTCTTTTGTTTACTTGTTTGTGCGGTTCAAATTCTGCGTTTTCAAGATGTTGCGTATTGAAAAGGAAGTGAAAATTAAGGTTCTGGACACATGGCTTAGTGAGAAGGGTATTACTATGCGAACAATGGCGAAGCGGTTTGGAATTCATCATGCGAGTGTTAAAACCATCATTAATGAGTTTGGGGAACACTATTTTTTGGATGAGCTACCAGGAAGAGGCAGAAAACCCGGTTTTTCAACCCGAAACTGTAGCAGAAAGTGGTATCTCTAATCATGAAGAACAAATCAATGTCAATATGTGATTTGGCCAAAAAAGCAGGAACGAATGTCGGAATGATCCAGCGTATCAAGAGGCGACACCACCTGAAGACCTACAAGAAGCAGAAAATCTCGAAACAAAGTGCAGAACAGAAGAAGCGAACAGCAACAAGGGCCCGGAAATTGTATTCGCGTCTTTTGCAGCGTCCGGATGCATGCGATTTGATGGACGATGAGACCTATGTAAAGGAGGACTCAAAAACCCTTCCAGGTCCACAATACTTTACTGCTGTCGTTGGGGAGGATGTGAGCGATGCGGACAAGTCGATTCAAGTGGAGAAATTTGGTCGAAAGGTACTGGTATGGCAAGCAATATGTTCCTGTGGTTTGAAGTCAACCATTGTTTACACTACCGGAACTATAAATGCAGAAATCTATCGATCTGAGTGTCTCCAGAAGAGATTGTTGCCTTTATATAAGAAGCATAGTACACCTCCACTGTTTTGGCCGGATTTAGCGTCGGCTCAGTATGCCAAAACCACTCTCGATTGGCTTGCGGAAAAGGGTATAGATTTCGTTGAGAAAAATATCAATCCACCAAATTGCCCTCAGCTTCGACCCATGGAACGTTACTGGGCAATCGTGAAGAGGGTCTTCAAGAAGACTGGTAAGGCAACTGGGAACATGCAGGAGTTCAAAAAAATTTGGGCTCATGCTTCCAAAAAATGCGATGCAACACTTGTCCGGAACTTGATGAAGCGCATTCGATCCAAAGTTCGAAAATTCGTTCCTGAGAGTTTAACCTCGTACAATAAAGGATCAATTTTTTGTACGAATACAATATCGGTTTTCAACATAATTTGAAAGAAAGTTTGTGGATAGTTTATTTTCGATACACTCCTTATTTCGCATGTGATGTAATGTTCAACAAAATAAACAAATATTTGCGGGTTCTGACGAGGTCTCAAATTAATTGTATTTAGAAGAGTATCTTATGAAGTAGTAATCCTGAAATTATCAGCGATGGGTACCAAAGGCCCTTGGCAAAGGGTACCTACTGAAGGGTACTCAGAAAAATCTTTGTTAGAAATAATGCTAGTTAGTAAATAGTCAATTAATATTGCGGATGTGTCATAATATTCAACGAATTAGCAGGAGAGTGACCCGTTGTACTCTGTTAGGTACCGAGTCTAATCAAAATGCGATATATTGTTGGTAATAGGTCAAATTGTAACTATTGTGGTTGGAAATTTACCACTTTTGTAGATATAATGTTGAGCTTTCAACGTGATGGATAACTTTATAAAGGGCACATTCATTAATTACGTAGCATTTCGAAGGGTGTGAGATGAGTTTCAGAAGTAGGGATGAGACGTTTATTTCAAAGAGTTTTTCATTTTTATATTTCAAAGAGTTTGTTTACATGTTTGTATACAAAATCAGATTGGTTCTTTTGACAAATTATCCTATATGAAGTCAAAATACGAGTGATAAGATCTTAAACAGTTTAAAATATGTTTCGTTATTTATGGATCAACCCAAACTATCTTGCTCGTGACGTCTAGTTTTGGGCTTTGTTTTTAAATCAAAATAAATTCTCTAACGTCCGTTTGTCAAAAAGATAATATTACACTTCTCAGCATATTTATTTTTCTTCTCCTAAACTTTTTTGTGATAGGAAATAACCAGGACGCTGAGAATTTCAGGATTACTACTTCATAAGATACTCTTCCAAATACAATTAATTTGAGACCCCGCCAGGACTCGCATATTTTTTTATAACCTTATAACCTGTACTATTTACTAGGTACCCTTCTGTATCCAACGCTGAAAATTTCAGGAATACTTTTTCATAAAATAATCCTTCAAATACAATCTGTTTTAAACCCCGCCAGGACCCGCCCACCCTTTTTGAGGTGGTTGATTATGACGTCACACATACACTCCAATCACTGTATATCAAAATGTGGTAATCAGAGACCATTGATGTGTTCAGCAAAAGTGTGTATTTTAAGAATTCAGACAATTTCTTAGAACAAATTGAAATCGTCAAATACGAAAAAAAAACTAATTATCTTAAAAAACAGTTTAAGGTAGTGTTGAAAGAAAACCATTTATATCTCTTTAAAATTAGGCTCTAAAAACTTAATGTCTTGTGCAACTTTTCTTAAAATTACCTGTTCTACAACTTTGTCGAAGACAACAACCCGTTATCTCGTAGCTGGAAAATAGATAGCGTTTGAAAGTGTAGTTAAGCTCTTCTGAAAGTTTAGGCGTGTTTCTTTAGAAGATGCGGAATAATATTTTGAGCAACTCTTCTTAAGACAATTAGTCGAAAAAATGATTACAAATGGGTGAAAATGTTTTTGACCGTCTTTTTCAGAATTGTGCCACTGTGCGTTGGTGACAATTTACTACCAGATGGTGTTTAAAATTAAAAAGGGATTCAACTCGTGGACTATACTCACACGGATAGGACTTTTCAACCTAACGAAAGACGCCTTAAAGCTGCCGAAGATTTGCTTCTTCAAGTGGGTTCAAGAATGTCCGGTTATTTTAACATTGTCGAAAATCTTTGAACGATCATTCAGATTTATTAACAATTTATCTAAATTCGAGTTAACCACCGGCACAGTGAAAGCTCAGATATGCTGAATGTGATGAATAAAAATAGAAAATCTCTCTAAATTCTTGGAAATTTTAATGATATCTATTAAACTTCTCAGATAACATTTGGTTCACACTGCAGGCTTCCAATCTCAAATAAGAATGTTACCCTCATACATTGCTTGCCCTCTCTTCCGTTTGCTGTGACCAATCTTATATCTTTGCTGCTGGATGGAAGCATCGATTGGCAAACAATAACCGGAGAATGCCAGAGTCACGTTCAGCGTTGTTTATACTGCATCGATTCGTGCGGTATGCTGTGAGACGGTTCCGAGCAGCAACAACGGTACCATCTCGATTGGCAGTCCCGATGATTCGCCAACAAAGTAGTAGGACATGAGAGCAAATAATCATAAATTTGGAATTTTATTCAATGCATCGAGTTGAAATTCCTCATTCATGTGGCATAGAGTTGCACGGAGTTGCACTGTGTGGTAGATTGAAATCAGTTTTACTCGTGACAGGTTGGATCGGTCGTTGAGCCGGACGATATGCAGGTATCACTAAAATTGCGAGGATTTCAAATAGTATGGTTTGGGAATTTTTCGCAATGGAAAGCTTCTCGACTCTTTGAGCCATAGAGTATGATTGAATTTGCGCTCAATCATACCATTGCAAAAATGCCTTTAAACGACTAACTAGAGAACAAACAACTAGCATATTAGGATAATCAATAAGCTTCAAATGTCAAGAAGGAAACAAATCAGCTCATATATGGTTACGTAGTAGCGCCACTTTCGATTAGCTTATCACTCTCATCAATCATAATTTCATCATGCTAACTTAATAGCTAATTGACAATACACGTAAATATTGATCTAATCCTCCCCCCTTGAAAGCTCTAATAAGACCGGTGGAACACCGCAGGAAAAACGAACCACGAGACACGAAAGTAAAATTTATGATAAGTGCTGATAGTTTTCCATTCCCACACCTTCCCGAGTGACAGCAAAAGCAACGTCAGAATTTCAGTTTCTTCGCAAAACTGCCGTCTGAATTCACAGCCAGGACGCTAGAAATATAAACCTCAGCAAGCCGAGGACGCTGACATCGTTGAGATCCTGTGAACGTTTACCTGCTCCGGAGTGTGAGTGCCAACTGAAGCGTGGGAAAGTTATCCTCTTTTTGGTGGAGTTCATTCACGAAGGATAATGGTGACACTAATCCTTTTCCCACACGTGCTTTCCTCGGCGGTAGAGGGAAAGCAGCCCAAACCGTATCTCACACATGCTGCACACTAGTAAATTGGCGGCGGTGGAAACAGTCGATAAAAATCACATTACGTCTAGACGGATTTCATAAATTTCTAGGAAATACGACGCAATTAAGGTGCAATGCTGTGTGATTTTGATGTCCTAAGAAAAGCGGATTTACTTCGCTCTCTGGAGAATGCGAGTAGTTTGCGAAAAACTATCAGACCGGGCAAATATGGATTAGTTGGATTGTACACAGAAAGTGGATGATGAAATTTTCCACCTGTCACGTCAGTTGCTTGCTTGATTTATATTGTTTACTAAGGTTTGAATTCTGACATTCCACTTGAAGACGTTGTTGTCTTTGTTGGAAGTATGTATCTCAGTTTTTGAGCACCATTTTTTTAAATTTATGGTTTTGATTTTTGCTGAATATCCTACTATGTCAAGTGATGTTTATGTTCTGTAAGTTTACTGTAGGTTTACTTCACAAACAATTAATCTTTGATCGAATTTTGTATCCATAAAAATAATTTGGATGACGATATTTTTTTTTTTTATTCTTTTATTATCAAGATTTTCAGTCCTGGGCTGGTTCTTCTCCACTGCGCCGGGGTAGCCCCTACGATAAAAACTGTATACATTAGTAATTGATCCAAAGTGAAAGAACCTTGCTTTTATTTTCAGATACCTTAACCAATTCAATACGGAAATATGTCTACACTGGTGCAGACATATTAGACTATTCAGAATATCTACGGTACTCCAAACTATTTTTAAGTTCAGATCTTTTTTTTTTTGGCATGAACAACAAGGTAACTTACGATGTCATCATCGTACTTATAAGTTGGGAGGATAGTATGGAGTAACGTAGATATACTGACATCAATGGAATACGGCTATAACATGTATATGGTCGAGAAATCTGAACTCAAGAATAGTTTAGAGCACCATTGATATCCTAAGTATCCTGTAAGACGTCCAAAACCACCACCTCCACAATCAAACCAAGGCTGGTAGGGCCTCTGCTTTACACATTATAATCGGTCCATGGCTGTGCCTCGCCGGCCTCGCTGTCTGCGGAGAATCCGCAAGTCGCCTTCTACTTGATCGATCCACCTTGCTCTTTGCGCGCCTCTTCTTCTTCTACCCGTCGCACAGTGGGAAAAAAGTTCCCGAAACGTGAAAGAATTCTATATCTCGGCTCGGAGTGCCTTGTGAATGAAGATATTGCTAATTTTACCCTAATTCCCCTAATATTGTTGTGTTTTTCAGAAATTATTTTGCTCGATAGGATTAAACAACAACAAAATATAGCTAGTCCCATGTAAAATGTTTTGGAAAGTCGACTAGCGTTAGGTTTGTTCACCGCACTGCTCTGTGAACGTAGCTATGGCTGAGTTTACCCGGATTCCCCTAATAGTTTGGCGTTTATCATAAATTTCTTTGATCGGAGTTACTCAAGATCAACAAATTAAGGCTAGTCCTTTGAAAATTTGTATGAGGAATTGATTGGAATTGGTTTCGTTCACCGCACATCTGTGTGAATGAAGATATGATCGATTTTACCCCGATTCCCCAAATATTTTTGTGTTATTCAGATATTGCTTTGTTCGAAAAACAAAAACAACAAACAACAAACAACAAGAACAACAAAATAAGGCTAATCCTATATAAAATTGCCTAAAAAATCGTTTGGAGTTAGTTTCATCAACACGGCTATGTGAATGAAGATATGGCTGACTTTACCCTGATTTACCTAACATTTTCGGTTTTTTCAGAATTTTTTGTTCGGTGTTTTTCTGAAGCAGTAAAATTAGGTTAGTCCCATGTAAATTTCCCGGAGACTTGATTGGAGTTTGTTTCACCACTCTGTGAATGAAGATATGACACATTTTACCCTGATTCCCCTAATATTTTAGTTGTTGTTCAGAAATGGCTTTGGTCGGTGTAATTCAAGATCAACATAGTAAAGCTATGTAAATTTTTTAGGAAAATCGACTGGAGTTGATATAGCAGGGCTCTGTGAACGTAGATATGTCTCACTTTACCCTGGTTCCCCTAATATTTCCTTGTTGTTCAGAAATTTCTTTGCTCGGTGTGACTCAAGATCAACTAAATGATGCTAGTTTGTGAATTCTTTTTGAGGAATCGACTAAAATTGGTTTCATTGGCTCTGTGAACGTATATATGGCTGATTTTACCCTGATTCCTCGGATAGTTTTTTGTTTATCGTAAATTTCTTTGGTCGGAGTTATTCAAGATCAACTAATTAAGGCTAGTCTTTTGAAAAAATTGCTGAGGAATCGGTTGGAATTGGTTTCGTTCACCACCCAGCTCTGTGAACGAAGATATGGTCGATTTTACTCCGAATCCCCTAATAGTTTTGTGTTATTCAGAGATTGCTTTGCTCGGTGTGACTTAGAAAACCTATGTAAAATTGCCTGAAAAATCCATTGGAGTTGGTTTCCCAACCATGAGCTCATTTGCTCCTTAAACAGTTCCGTGCGGCCAATGAGACCACGTCCATTCGATTTCTTGGAAATTTTCCTTCAAGTGAAGGTAACATTCACAGAAATCGTTCCACTCCGAGCTGAGATATAGAATTCTTTCGCGCTTCGGGCACTTTTTTTCCCACTCTGTGTCGGTTTGTTTTCGAGAACTATTGGGAGAACTAAACAGGGCTGTTGTTCAAGAGTCTTACGACATGCCAGCCCATCGTAGTCAGCCGATTTTAGCGATGTGTACCATGAGAGGTTCTCCCAGCAACTGATGCGATTAATGTTTCATTCCCCTCCTCCGCGTTCCGTCTTCCATCTGTACTACACCGTAGATCCTACGCAGCACCTTCCGTTCAAAGACTCCAAGGGCGCGTTGATCCTCCACTAGCAATGTCCATGTTTCGTGGCCGTAGAGAACTACCGGTCTAATTAATGTCTTGTAGATGGTCAACTTTGTAGTTCGGTGAACTTTGTTCGATCTTAATGTCCTTTGGAGTCCAAAGGAGGCACGATTGCCAGTCGTAATGCGCCTTTGTATATCTCTGCTGGTGTCGTCATCGACGGTCACTACCACGTGTACTACCTCGATCAACGTCGATCTGAACTCGTGATGGAAGGTTAACATTGTTTTCTCGTGAGCCACTTCCTTTCATGTTACAACGCATTAAACAGAAGCCCAATCCTACCAGGTTCAGCCTTACGTCTGATATACGTGTCTGCCATCGTCTCAAAGTAACGTGCAACGATAACAACGTCGTCGAAGCCACATAGTTGGACAGACTTCCTGAAAATCGTGCCACTCGTGTCTATCCCAGCTCTTCGAACCACCCCCTTCGTTACAATGTTAAAGAGCAAACACGACAATCAATCTCCTTGTCGTAACCCTCTTCGAAATTCAAAGAGACTCGTGAGTGTCCCTAATACTCGGATGACACACTTCACTCGATCCACCGTTGCTTTGATAAATCACGTCATTTTTCCGGAAATCCATATTCGTGCATAATCTGGTCTCGATCGATTGTATCATAAGCTGGTTTGAAGTCGATGAAAAGATGATGTATGGGCACGTTATATTCGCGACATTTCTGCAGAACTTGCCGAATCGCGAAAATCTGGTCCTTAGTAGCGCGGACACCCAAGAATCCTGCTTGGTATTGCCTCACGAACTCCTTTGCAATTGGTGACAGGTAGTGGCATAAAATTTGGGAGAGCAACTTGTAGGCGGCGCTCAGTAGCGTGATTGCACGATAATATCAGCAATCCAGCTTGTCGCCCTTATCATAGATGGGACACATTTTTCCTACGATCCAATTCTCCGGTGAATATTCCTCCACCCAAATCTTGGTAATTACCCAGTGCAGCAGTTGCAGCACCATCGTATCCAATTAGCTCGCTTGGGAGCAGGTCAACACCAGCAGTTTTATTGTTTTTCAACCGACCAATTGCCTCCTCAGCTTCCTGAAGGGTTTGGGTCAGAATCCTGTCATCTTCTGCGCCTGTCAGGAGTTCGTCAAAATACTGCTTCCATCTCTCAATCACCTCATCTTCTTCTGTGAGAAGGTTATCTCCCAGGCCTCTGCATATATCAGTTTGTGGTACGTAACCTTTGCACGAGCTGTTCAACTTCTTGTAGAATTTGCGTGTGTTGTTAGCACGTTAGTTCCCTCTGGCGCTTTTTCCTTCAAAAAAATAGAGTTTTGCCTGTTTTGTGCCTGTCTAAACCGTTGCACATTTGCTCTCGTTCGGTGTTGCAGCATTCTTGCCTGTGCTGCATTCTTCCTCTGTACTAACTGCTTGTATTCGCCATCAAATCAGTCAGTTTTTCGAATTGGTGCAGAAGTACCTAGTGTCACTATTGCAGTGCTATCAATGGCGGTTCGAATATCTTTCCAGCCTTCCTCAAGAGTAGAGCTGTTGTGAGTATTCCTGGGCAACTCCGGTTTCCCGGCACACCGTGGAGAGTTATGAGCGCATACATACTGCAATTAGGTAGTGGTCCAAGTCTTCATTCGCGCTATGGTAAGTGTGAACGTTGATGAATCGGAGAAGAATTTCCCGTCGATTTGAACATGGTCAATTTGATTCTCTGTTCGTTGGTCAGGTGATCTCCAAGTGGCTTTGTGGATGTCTTTACGGGGGAAGAAGGTACTTTGGACTACTAAACCACGGAAGGCCGCAAAGTTCACGCATCATTGGCCGTTATCGTTCGATACGGTATGCAGACTGTTAAACGGTATTAGCGGTCTAGGACGACTCATACATTTGCTCTACCTGGGCGTAAAATACTCCTTTTTTTTTCGTCATTGGGTGTACGTTGGTGATGCTTTTGTTGAAGAAACGACCCTTGATCCTCAGATTGCACATTCTCACATTGATCGGAAACCAGCGGAAACGCGTTGTCGCATTTTGGCCAGTACACAGAAACAAAAGCGTTCACGAAAATGAAAACGGACCGTGAACTAGTTCACGTTTTCAGGATTTTTACCTAAAAACGTGATTTAGTTCATGATTACGTGATTCAGTTCACGGTGTATTTTTGCTTGTTCTCGAATTCATGACGGCAGTTCACAGATCCGGGCACGGATTTTTTTCCGTGTACTAAAAAACCGGAGCTCGTTTGTGGTACCACAGCTCTGGTAAAACGTTGCCGCTCGACGCCCGCTTTTTCATACCTTCTGTTCTGTCCAGCAAAGCTCCTGCAGTGCTACAACTTCAAATTACGTGGTTGAAGTTCGTCGTAGATCGTCGTTCGTCCTATAGCAGCCAGGGAAGCAGAACGATTTGGAATTCCATGTTCCATTTCGTCGCTTAGGTCTTTGCCCATTGTTCCGGTTCATCTTAACTTCTGTATCATACCTGCATGCCAAAGTACCCACTCACTATGAATGGTTTGGGGATTGAATTGAGGAAAATTTACAACTCTCGTGCATTTACTACCATGCCGGGATGAATGTATATAGCAACAACTGTGATGGTTCTGGAACTGTTAATTGAACAACTATCTACATCTTTCCCCCTTAGAGCATTGAACTGACAAGGTTCGGAATTTTTCCACTAGTTAATGGCTATCAAGACACCTTTAGAGTTGCTCTGGTGATCATTTCGTTAGTAGTACTTTAGTATAGTATAGTATAGTAGTGTGTTTCCGATAGAAGTAATATCGAAGTTTTGTGAGTGTTTGTGAGGTTTTCTAGTGTGGAGTGTTTTTCCTTTCCTCTACAGTTCCACTGTAGGAATTTCAGGGGAACATGTGACGACGTTTTGTTCATGGTAAAGTTCATAATCGGTTCGGAGAATCAATTTCTCCTCCACTGCGTTGATCGGTCGACAGAAACCGTTGTATATCAACACCTTCACACGCATTCGATTCCAAATCAGACGGACCATCACATACCAGCTCCTCTCCTGCATCGACGCTCCTTAGCTGAAGAATAGAGTCTGCCGATTTTTCTCGATTTCTTCTTCATCGCTGCTAACGATGATGTTTACTACAGTCCACTACACTACGCTTCTTCGTATATTGAAACTATTGCTTCTTCGGCCAAGACCGAATTTGTCACGTTTTTGATCAGGGCCGAGCTCACTTCATCGGTACGCTAAATACGGGTTGTATTTGTGCTGTTTTGAGATGTGGTATTCTCCACACCATCATCACCATTAACCGGACCTAGAGCGGGGAAACCATTGCCTCTGCTTCTTCTTTTCGCGTTTCTTCTTGAAAGCTGGACATCTCTTGCTGTCGTTGACTATGTGATCTCCCGAGAAATTGACGCAGACTAGCCCACCAAAGCAGGCGTTGAGCAAGAATAACATCTAGGCTTAATTTTGCGATGCTTCATAACGTGACCAAATCTCCAGCACTGACGACACTGCCTCACCGGATAGTTGTATTGTCGTACTGGAGACAAAGCATCATCCAACTCGACATGCGAAGGTTTATTAAATCCGGAAAACGTGATTACCACAAATGGCAGTGGTACTGGCCTTCTATCTCATTTCTTCTGGAACCGCTTGACCTCGATCATTTCTGGGTTGTCAAGGATCTCAATGGAGGAGGATGAGGATATCAACGCCTTTGACAGAAGCTACTCCCAAACATTCAACAAGCCTTTGAGGGACGTTCTATCTAACTGTACCATACTGTATAATCGGAAGATTGTTGGCTGCCCTGGCTGAGGCCATTAGAAACTTCGCCTTCCTGCGCGACATTCACAACGCTTTTACATAGCCTTCGCCGAACTCGAACCACCAATTTCACTAGCTTCGGCAGCTGGAGCTCTTTGCCTTCCGATTTCGCGATGATGGTCCAGATAGCGTGCACCTTGATCTCAATTGAAAGCCATTGCTTCAAACCAGACTGACAAACAAAAGTCTTTGTAGGCGCTAACCGAGAGTGAGCACTACGTCTATTTGCTTAGAAAGCTAGATAAAAACTGAATGTTTGGTCCTTAATTAGTAACTGATGTAATTCAGTGGAAAATTCATTTGAACTAAATTTTTCAAGAAGATTCAACTCAAGGAGTATCTCAAAATGGTCGCAATGACCATATAAAAGTACAAATTTCTACTTAACCGCAATGACTGCAGAGATCCGGTAGTGGTGGATCAACTTCGATTAGAGTGTTGGTGACTTTCGTTGGGCCTACAGGTGAACACCCTGGAGACCAAAGCCAGTAGATTGTACGATATTTTTGGATCATATTCAAAGCTCGTGTGGCTCGGTAAATGACTGTACAGCAGAGTAGTAGTTCTCACCTACCTGTGAGTGAGGCTTTGGAGGTCTATCTCTCCTTACTTAAACACAACGCCGTTGGCAGAACTGGCTAGACTGTGTTGAGCCGATTGGAGGATTTGAGGACTAAAAGATCAGTTTTTCTTTTATAAAGCTGTTTGTCTGAAGAGGTTGGGTCTACAAAACCGAACACAGGGTCGGGATGACTGCAGAGTGCTGAGAAGATGGGCTCGACTTTGTTGCGAAGATGAGAAGTTTCCAATAGGCGTGATGTGCTGCGTCCCGAAATGATTTGGTTTTGTTGGCGCCGGGGGGCTGCAAACAAAGATGAAATTAGGGGTTCCAGTAGTAGTGGTGTTAAAGGTCTCCAGGTCTTTGAAGGGAGCTACAAGTTTTGGAATACCTCATATTCGCGGCAAACCAAGCCAAAAAATCAATATGGGTGGACGGAACCACCCAGAGATGCCAGATCCATTTTTTTTCTTTAAAGGGATGGAAGAACTCAGGGTGTGGGGATCAGGGAACCAACTCCTCGACCCATCCGTGCCTCTAGCCTTGGTCCCCTCTCGGAACCACCTTTGAGTGTTACTTCGGGAAGGGGGCTATTGTGCGTTAAGTCGCTGGTCATTTCGCCACTTGTCTTGTAGCTCTAAGACAATCTGGGAGGCCGCTATTTTTACCGCGTCCCAAGTGTCCTGTTCTTGACGCATTCTCTGGACAAGATTATCCGGGGTCGTGTCCCAGCCGCTCACGGCCATCATGCCGTTCCTCGCTTCGTTGAAGCGAGGGCAAACGAAGAACATATGTTCCACAGTTTCGTCCGCTTCCGTGCATATGGGACACGCAGAGGACTCAGCGTGCCCGTATTTTTGCAGATACTGTCTGAAAAAGCCGTGGCCTGACGTCCACCGACCTTTGTTGGAATTATTCCACTCCCTCTGCCACCTGGCCATCGATGTAACTCTGGTGATTATTCGACATCATGCGGGATGATGCCGATATAGCCATAGAGGCTTTCTTGCAGGTGTAGTCAACGTGACTGGTAAACGACAACTTATCGTCGACCATGACCCTCAAGTATGCAGTTATCTGCACTTATCGTCGCGTGTGCTCTGATTTTCGGTTGTTAACAACCGTGGCCTCGGTCTTATGGTGAGCTAGCTCAATTTTTCTGGAGCTCATCCATCTCTCCACAATGCCAATGGAGTGATAGACCGTTAGTTTCACCTCTTCGATGGGTTTACCACACATCTCTAGGGTGATGCCGTCTGCAAACCCGACGATCTTCACCACGTTTGTAATTCATGCCGTTCGTTTTCTATAACATTGGGCCCAGGATCGAACCTTGCGGGACCCTCAGTATTGTACACCAGCACGTAATTCTGGAAATAACTTCCCAGAATGTTGTACAGGTATCCCGGAACAAGAAGGCGTTGAAACGAATCGGCGATAGCCACCCAACTGGCGCTATTGAACGCATTTCGTTTGTCGAGGGTGACCATTGCACAGTAGCGGAAACCTCGCCTCTTTCGCTTGATTGCCACTTCGGCCATATTGGTGACGCGCAGAATGGCACCCACCGTCGACTTCCCGTTATGGAAGCCAAACTGGTTTTTGACAGACTGCCTGTACCTTCCGTGTATTTTGTCAGTCTGTTGAGGATAACCCTCTTGAGAACTTTACCCGCTGTATCCAACAGGCATATAGGTCTATATGCCGATGCATCCCCTGGTCACTTCCCTGTCTTCGGTAGAAATACTAGAGTCTGACTTTTCCAGACGTCCAGGAAGATGCTCTCGTCGAAACATCTTTGCATCACCGCCCTGAACATTCCGAGCGCCAGTGAAATAACCGTCTTGATGGCCAGGTTCAGTACACCGTCAGGTCCTGGCGCTTTGTTTACCTTCAATTGTTTGCCTATCGCGATAAATTCCTCGTTTGTAACGGTCACTTCATCCCTTTCGTCCGCGGTGCCATTGTCGTGAGGCATTTCTGCCGTTATGGAAAGGGTGTCTGATCATGGCTTGGAAAGAGACCTCTAATGATTACCTGTAATAGTTCTGCCCAGTTGGGCTATCGTGCCCTTGGTTTTAGCCATTACCACCCAATAGGCGTCACCCCATGGGTTCGCGTTGGCTTTCAAACACAGACCCTCGAAGCAGGTTCGTCTACTAGGCTGTATCGCTTGCCTAAGTGCAGCCTTAGCGGTGGCTCGTACCACATTGCGCTCCGTTCTTTCAGAGTCCGACCACGCTCTTTGCATCCTCCTTCTAGCTCGGTGGAAAGATCTCCGGAGGTCTGCGATCGTCTCTGTCCATCAGTAAACTGGCGACCTTCCATCCCTAGGTTTGACCTTCCTGGGCATGGTTGCGTCGAATAATATACTCCACTCCGTTTCTATAGTAGGTACTGCTAGTACCTGCGTTGAGTCTGGCCAGGGCCTCAAGCAATATCTGGCCCCTTGGGTTGGTAAGACGGCTGCATTACTCTAACGCCCAGGCGTTCAAGTCGCCCGCTACTACCAGCGGGCTACGGCCAGTTATCTCCGTTGTCATCCGATCTCCCGTTGAACTGCGAAAATGTACACTTTTTTCAGATGTACGGATCCGTAGGCAAATTCAACGGAATTCTAAAGATTTAAGGCGTTTCCGACGGGCGGCCTCAGTTCAATTGGTCAAAACCTTACCTATGGCTTAGACATGACATTCAGCTTTTTCGTGGTTTTTGGAAATCAGCAGTTTCTCCGTTCTGGTCACGCAATTATTAAATTGGAATTTCCTTTTGAGGTTTTTTAAATCGATCGTAGCTGGGGGACGTTGGGAGGATTCGTGTTCTCTTGTACAACGTTTATCTTCAGCTGGTCCATCTCCTCCAAGGATCTCTTGGCATAATGGGCCAAAGTCAGGTCCGGGCAAAAGATCATCCTTCACGGGATGCATTTTGATGAAATTGACATCTTCCGACAGGCTCTTTGTACTGTATATGTCTCCGTTCAGCGCAAGCCCGGAACGAACGAAAGAACAGTAGTTTGGACATTCCCTTCTCGCTGATCGTCAGCGTCCCTTTTTCTAGAATTTGTTGTGGGAGATATGACGACAACGCTTACTTCCTAAAAAAACCAGTCCCTTGCCAGTTGTTACCAACTAGCGTCAAGTAGGTCTAACCATTATGACAACTATGTCACGCTTCGCTGGAAAGAATTTTTCACCATCTCCTTCAGCAGCTCCTTCTGGGTTGCTGGTCTTGACTGACGTCTCCGAATAACAATGTCCATCTTGCCCAGGTACTTCTTAATCGTTTCGCCGGTTCAACCTACCTCTTGGTACAAAGCGTGGAACGATATGGGTACCTCGCTATCTGTCTTCATCTATACCTTTGGCTGCTTTTTAAAAGCTTCCGTTTGATGCTCTCGCCATTCTTCAGACGGGATAGGTTGTTGTAAATACCGCATCAGTGCCTTACGATGTCCAACTTCTTCGCTCTAGATGGCGCAGGCAGTACGAACAAACCATCGAACATAGTTGCTTGACTGTTCTCGCTATGGCTGCTGCAAATCCACTGGTAACGCTGTCAATCTTTTTCTGTACACAACTGGGTTGCTAAAACTGGAGATGCGTAGGTGGTCTCATCACCAGGTGGCAGGGTAATCGCTTAAATATTTTTAATGCATACCTTATAATCATTTAGGAAAAAATCTGACTGTAATTAGCTTTGCTATTCAAGGTTATTATTCAAAAGACGATGCAGCATGCAGTTTTCGTAGTGAAATATTTACTACCTTACCGGTGTTAGTTATTCATATGGTGAGTTCTATAATTTTAATCGATAGTCTAAACAAGATTAAAGTAAGTGCGCTGTTCCTTTCTGTGGAAACGTTTGCTCAAGCGTCTTTCCATTGTTTTCTAGCAGGATAGATGGCGAAAGGAATAGAATATGGGAGCAAAACCCCTATTTGTACAAAATGCTGTTCAATAGAGCTAATTGATTTTGCTAGGAGAAAGATGGCTCCTTCGTGTCCAAGATAAACTAATCAGTTGAATGTTTTCTCATCAAGCATTTAATATGTCCCAAGCTTTCTATTGCATAAAACTTGCTGTACATTGAACTGCACCGCAAGCGATCTGCCATCGGTTAGCAGCACGCAACCATCAATAGTATCAATTGAACTAGAAACCCCGTGATACAAAACAAATTGAAAACATTAGAACTCAATTATATTCCGATTCCTGCACACCCCCTGCATATCTATGCGATTCAGTTGGAATATGCAGTGACTCAACAATGACAGACTTATAAAACGTGCAGATCTAACTACATCGACATATCTGCTTACGACAGACGAGGAAAATGGAACGCTTTATTTAAAATTAGTCACATTACATTGAATACTAATTACCATACTCTTTCTCGATTTGTCTTTTCTCTTCTTCGCCAACATGCATTCAGCAGAGTTGAAACTGAGGAAATTACGTAAAATGGTTCTTTGCTGGACATGACAATCCAGTGCTGAAGTAAGGAGCAGTGCGAAAATTTTCGACTCAACAAGTGGCCACCACAAAACCCAACATCGTCCCTGCCAAAACAGCGTTCAATGCTCTGCACCTAACTACCGACAGTGACCGAGCAAGTTGCAGCAAGTTCCTCTCTTTTCTTCCCTTGCGCACGTGGCTTTCCGGTGTAAATTTAATTTCAAACGACAGTCATGTTCACAGACGATAGTTAGCCTTTTTTCTTCAACCTTTGCATTGCCAGTTGGACGTTTAATCAGCAACGGTCAATGAATTGTAATTTCTTCGACGGTATTTTCCGCAGAAGCACTAAATCGAATTTAGCATTTGAAGCATCGCTCTGGCAACGTTCTGGTGCTCATCGCATGGACAAGAGCCAAGGAAAAAATGATTAATATTTAGCAGTCATGTTGAGGACCACGCGACACAGAAACGCAACCGATCATGTCCGAAATGATTTACAGTTTCGTCTGCTCGTCGTCTCCCGTCCGTCCCGCAGAGGGATCGTAAGTTGATGAATGTTTATCGAAGGTGATGGGCGACAAATGGTTGTCAGGGGTAATAAATATCGAAAGTGTAGTTTGCCACATGCCAACAGGTGCCAATTGCTACCGATTCCTCGAAACATCAGGCGATTCAAAATGTCCATGCCTTCCAATTCAGGGAACCCCTCCGATGGGTAGGAATATTCTATTGAAGTTGCAATGCAATGCAATCGAGTCATGATTTCTTCCGGGTAATCAAGTGCAAACAACCACTGGGACTGTCTGTTCAGTTCACACAATGTGACAGTTGCATTCCGATAAACTATGTTGGCTAACCAAGAGGGAAGCTTGGAATGGCAGACGAAATCAGTTTTTCTTTTATTTATTTTGATTCATTCGCCCACACATATACTACATTTTTCATGTGGTTTGCGATCACTTATACAGGGTGTTCAATAACTTCAAATACATTTTAAAAATGTGTTAAAAAATGAAACTACAAGATATTCTTTTCGGAATCTATGTTTATTGAGAACCTTTACGACATATTTACTGGGAGCACCCCTTCCTCCTTTGTGTTGTATGACGAGCTTGTGCCGTTTCTCAAAAAAGTCGCACGTGGCACGCACCTGGTCCATCGGCATCTTATCCCAGATGGATTGGATATGAGCTTTTTAAATTGGTCCATAGTGATCACTTGATGTTCGTTCTGCTTGGCCAACATGTACGACCATACATGAAAGTCACAAAACCTTATCGAGCAAATCGGTCAAATTCTCCTGACACCACGCTTGGACGATATTTGCCGTGTGGGCCGGTGCGCCGTCCTGTTGAAAAACCTAATGATCCTTCCCGTAGAGGTCCCGAAGTGTCTCGGTCTTATAGTACGCGGTGTTGATTTTCACGATTTTCTCGATAAACACCAGTGGAAGCTGAAAAGAGTCTGAAAATGGAATTTACATATATAACCTATGTGTTTCCTAGTAATTTTGGGCCACTGATTTCAAATATGTTATTGAAATTGTCGTATTAGAGGCTAAACTTTCGTGATATGGTGACTTTATGGCCTCCTGGAGTATCTGGAACATCCGATAAAATGGTAAATTCATTGGTCTTGTACTAAATCAAAACGATTCTTTTCAAAACCAGCTCTAAGTGGCCACGCCATGGTCTTCCGGAAGTTCCGGAGCATCCGTAAAATTGGATAATTCAGCAGTTCGAAACCAAAAAAAATGAAGTGGATCTTACAATTTTGCAATACTAAGTAGGTTTGTTCCTTTTCGGAAAACATATGACTGCGTAGCTATTAGCTTCGCTTGGCGGAAGGACATTTTTACCCGTCAAGCTGCCAGCAGAAAGTGGTTGGGCAACAACGACTCCTGATAGACTGATTCAAGAGGGATGTACGTCAGTGGTCTAGTACTGACCAACGCTTCTGCGCCGTAGATGACGATTTCCAGGGTCTCGTCATTGGGCTTTCGAAGAGTGTCCAGAGCGGAGTCGACTGCTGTCTTTACCGGCCTGACGAGTAGCTCCCACGCTCCACCCATGTGTGGCGCTGCAGGAGGGATGAATTTCAAGGCATTATTTGGGTTTGTGGAGGTGTTTGTGATGTTCTCGGTGCTCATTGCAATCTCTTCCTGAAGCTGCCGGCTAGCTCCTTGAGCAGGAGGTGCCGTTATCGGAGTAGAACACTGCAGGTGATCCACGACGATATATAGACCTCCGTATAGCCATAGCACATGATTCCGTAGACAAGCTATGGGCTACCTCCATGTGTTCGGTGACGAACTACCCAGGTGGATAAAAATCATATTAATAAAGATAAAAAAACCTCCATATGCAAAGCTCAAACCGTAAGGCAAGTAAATAATGCGACCCAGCGTTTCACCTGGCTACAGTCCACTTTGACCAACACTGGTCTAAAGTAATCCACTCCAACGAATGTAAACGGACTTACAAATGGCTGTAACCTTTCCATAGGGAGAGGTGCCATTACTGGGGCTTTGGGAATGGCTTTGAGAACACGCAGTTTTTTGCAACCCTTTGCAAAAGAGATTTCAGTTTGGCCACTTTGAAGCGCTGCCGCATTTCGTTCACCTTTGTCTCGCAGTTGGCATGACGAAACCAAAGGTGGTACCAATTAGTAATGGGTGTTGTTACTGGAAGAAATTTTAGAAGAATAGCCGGATACGTAGCTTTGAATGATACGTACGATGCAGCACTTATGCGACCACGCATCCGCAGGATCCCTTGCTTTCCGCCTTTCAGATTTTAAAGATAGAACTCGACATGGACACGGTGGGATGACGATTATCCGGGCTACCTCGAGTTTCTTCCAGTCTGGTTCTTCTGGATAAACATCGTCTTGCACTCTTTTATACAGCAGCACTTCGGATCTGGACAACTCTCCCTGGTGAGTACATTAATACGCAGATTCAGTCCTGTGTTCTTTCGGCGCGAGTTATCGATGAACCGCATTACGTACGCCATGGTTTGCTGCAACTTTGGGCATTGGCTGAACCTTTAATACTCCATCATCGTTGAGTGATTGTAGTGTATCTGAACCTTAGGCACTTCTTCATGGATTGTAGCTACGGAGGCTTGTTGCGGCCAAGAGTCCTCATCATAGTGCAGAAATTAGGTCATCGAAACCAAGGACTATTAGATTCCAGGTTCGGCCTGGTCTTCCATTTCGTAGCAACATCTGCAACATTTAACTTCGATGGTACCCATCCCTTGCGCTGAACTGGTCGGCTTTGCGGAGGCAGGACCAAACAACTGACCAGACCAAACAGCTGACCAAACCAAAGTGCTGTACCATGTCTTTTTCTTTGGACCTCTTTTGTTTACCCTTGGAACTGGAGCTCGGAAGATCGAAAGACACTTGACTTGCCGCCACTAATCTCACAAAGTCACCAAACGTTGTGGCATATTTGTTCTCGACCGAACCGTCCACTCCGGAAACTAAAACTGAACGATGTGCAACATCCAGAACAGAACCATCCGGTAGGCATGGAAACGACACAACACATTTTGCAGCCTGTGCACACCGTAGCTTCACTCCTTGCTTTATTTGGTCTCTGCGAGTGGGTATAAAGCAAATCCAAAACTCCTCATTGGATACAACATTCCAGTTTTACCAAGCGACACGATCGGTCGTGTTTTTCGCTCCCTCGCAGTAAAAGTTTTTTCTCCCGTTTTTCCCCCTCGCCCGCTTTCTCGCGATTGCGTGTTCGGTTCGCGACATATCGCCTGCGCTTGCTCATCTTTTGGTGGTGGCAAAGCAGAAAAAAGTGCTGCAAAGTTCGGAAACATTTCCCGCTCGACCTATTGCTGTGGCAATGGGTCGAAAAAATCGACCAACGGTGACATCCGCTCCCGAAACATTACCGCAACCGGGCAGCTCCAAGCGGCTGCGCCACGATGATGCCGATCCAGTGGATCGCAACGCTCGTCTACTAGCGAGCAATCAATTCGCCGTGCTTCCGATCCAGGAGGTGCCGAAGAAGGTGAAGGTTCCCCGCTCTTCACGACGTCAAAGGACATTGCTACACTCAGGACCGAGCTTGCAGCTATCAAAATCCATCCGCTGTACAAGCTGTGCAGTAATGGAATTAAGGTAATGTGCTCGACGGAGGCTGACTACCGTGCTGTCGGCGCTCACCTAGTCGCGAAGAAACATGAGTTCTACACTCACGACGCGCCCGGAAGCAAGCCAATGAAGGTGATTCTGCGTGGCCTTCCAGAACTCACACCGGAGGCTATCTTCGCCGAGCTGCAAGCGGTGGCACTGAAACCTCAAAAGGTGTTTCCCATCAGACGCCAACAACATGGAAACTACCGGGACCAACTCTATCTGGTCCACCTTGTGAAGGGATCCGTCACGATGGCGGAGCTGATGAAAACACGGGCCCTTTTCGACGTCATCGTCGAGTGGGACCGGTATCGTCCGAGACAGCACGACGTGACGCAATGTGGCAACTGCCTTGCGTTCGGCCATGGAACTCGCAACCGTCACATGAAGCCGCGATGTGGCAAGTGTGCCGGAGCCCACAGTACCAACGATTGTGCCCCGATGGAAGAAGGTGCGGTACTGAAGTGCGCAAATTGTGGCGCAAACCATGAGTGCAGCAATCGTACCTGCCCCAAACGTGCTGAATTTTTGGCGATCCGCAAGAAGTCATCTACCAAGTCTCGGCCTGCTCAACGCCGTCCACCACCTCCGATGAACGAGGAGAATTTCCTGTCGCTTCGGTATCAGGTGCCAAACCTACCACCGATCCCATTGAATCACCGCCAAGCAAACCGCCCGTCAGCTTCCGTCCATCATCGTTTCGCGGCAGCCGCCGCCGCCCCCAACCCGACTCCTCCTCCAGGCTGGGGCAATGCGAGTCGCAGTACTTTCACGCAACCACCCGTCGATGAACAGCTCTACAACTCGGAGCAAATGGTGGAGTTCGTGCAAGAGCTCTATCGCCAACTACGTTCCTGCCGCTCCAAGGAGGAACAGCTCAAAGCCGCCACATCCGTGACGATGACGTTCATTACTAAGTATGGACCGTAAACACACCATAAACATCCTAAATTGGAATGCTTGTTCCATCCGGAACAAAACAGTAGAGCTCGGTGACTTCCTTAACAGGAAGGCCATCGACATCGCCATCGTCACCGAGACACACCTCATACCGGAAATCAATATATTCATCCCTGGATACCGGATTGTGCGACTGGATCGTAGCGGCTCTAGTGGAGGAGGAGTTGCGATTGCTTTCAGCTGCAGAATATCGAAGCCATCGGAGTCGAAGTCGAAACTGCCGTCGGCCCAATCACCATCATCGCGGCCTATTGTCCCAAGCAAGCCAGTACCAACAACGGAACAACAACGGCCCTACGAAACGACATCCGCAAGCTAACTCGGAGGCAGGGGCAGTTCATCATCGCCGGCGACATGAATGCGAAACACGAAACCTGGGGGAACACCCGGCGGAATCGGAACGGAATTATTCTACAGGAAGACCTGGAAGAGGGACATTACACCGTCCTGGGCCCGGATACTCCCACCCGGTTGAGCCGATCCGGGGTCCATTCGACAATCGACATCTTCCTCACCAACATGGGGAACAACATCGCCCAGCCGGTAGTGCACCAGGAGCTCAGTTCGGACCACTATCCGGTGGTGGTCGAAGTTGGGTCCTCGGTCAACCGGCATCGAATCACCAGATGGAACTATCATCGTGCCAGATGGGAGAGGTTCAGACAACACGTCGACAACACCGTCGATTTCAACGTGCACCTCGAGTCGGTCGATGACATCGATCAGCAGCTGCAGTCCATCGAACAGGCGATCTCCCAGGCCCGGGAGCAACACATTCCAGCGATTGAACAGGTGAGCAACTCTGTACCCATTGATAGACCCACTAAAGATTTGATACAATTACGCAACGCCATACGGAGGCAATACCAGCGAACTGGTTTACCAACTCTAAAACGTCACTGCAATCGAGTGTCTAAAATTATTAAGGCCAGAATGGTGGACCTTAGAAATAATGATTTCGCTGACAAAATTCGCTCTCTCCCAGATTGTGCTAAGCCGTTCTGGAAGATGACAAAAATTTTAAAAACTAAGCCAAGACCCATTCCACCGTTGATCCCATTAGACGTCAATGACTCAAGGGATCGGTTGATAACACCTGCAGAGAAGGCTGATGAGATAAGTCAACACTTCGTCAGCTCTCACAATCTCGGTCAAAACATCGTCAGTCCACACGAAGCTGCCGTTAGCGCGCTTATAACTAACATCGACCAAAGTCCTAACGACTTCTCCGAAGCTTTGGAGATCTCAGCTGACGAATTGTTGACTTATATCAAGACCTCTAAGAACATCCCTAGTAGCACACATGTTGCCATACTGTTGAGATAACATAAATATGACTTGCTTAGTCATAATCAAGTTACTACAACTAATTATGACCGTAGTGCGATACTTGGGATGAAGGCCCCCGGTTTCGACAACATTTTTAACTTGGAGCTCAAGCAGTTGAGCCCCCAGTTCTACAACCATCTGGCGGTGGTGTTTAACCAATGCCTCCGTATTGGCTACTTATCATCGTGCTGGAAGTCAGCCAAAGTCATCCCCATTCGGAAACCTGGGAAAGATCCTTCATGTTCCAGAAGCTACAGACCAATCAGCCTTCTCTCAGGTCTATCTAAACTGTTTGAGAAAGCGATCCACCGTCGGCTCCTAACGTCTGCTGACGAGCTCAACATCCTGTTGGATGAGCAGTTCGGTTTCCGTCATGGTCGCTCAACAGTCCATCAACTTAATCGAGTCATGAACATCCTCAGGCGGAACAAGTCTGTTTCGAAAACATCCGCTATGGCCCTTCTCGATATCGAGAAGGCCTTCGATAATGTGTGGCATGATGGCTTGGTGTACAAGCTCAAGCGATACAATCTTCCAATATTCCTGGTGAAGATTATTAAAAATTATCTCTCTGACAGGACATTCCGTGTTTCGTTGCATGGTGCAGTTTCCGGTAGTCAGGAGATCTCCGCCGGTGTTCCGCAGGGAAGTATATTAGGTCCACTTCTGTTCAATCTATTCACCTCGGATATACCCCCGCTCCCTGAAAATGGATCTCTGTCGTTGTTCGCCGATGATACCGCAGTCGTCCACAATGGTAGGGTAATAAGAGCGCTTGCCGCGAAACTGCAGCGAAGCCTGAATGTTCTGTCAGAATACTTCACTGAATGGAAGATTTGTATCAACGCAGCGAAGACCCAGGTCATCCTGTTTCCCATTCTAATTCTCCCAGACTTGTCCCGCCTGAGAATTGTAAAATAAGCCTGAACAACACAACGGTGGAATGGACCAAATCAGCTGTCTATCTTGGTGTCACTCTAGACAGCAAGCTTATTTTCAGGGATCAGGTTGACAAAACTGTCACAAAATGTAATACTCTGTTGAAACTTCTGTACCCATTGATCAACAGAAGGTCTACATTATCCCTTAAAAATAAGCTTGCTGTCTACAAGCAAATTATACTTCCGGTCATCGAGTATGCAATGCCAATCTGGGAGAGTTGTGCAAAACACATCTCCTGAAACTTCAGAGAGTACAAAACAAGTTCCTCAGGATGATAATGAACACCCCTCCGAGGACAAGAACATCTGAGGTCCACCGTCTGGCCGAGATAAAAATGCTCGACGATCGCTTTAGTGAGTCTATCAATCGGTACAGGGCACGCTGCCTAACATCGGATCACCAGATCATTCGGAATCTGGTTCCCCACCCCTAGGATTTTCAAATTGTAGATTTAGATTAGTTTATAGTTAGGTTATCAAATTTTAAAACTAACAATGTCCCAAGGACCGAACTGAAAAAACTATTTGAACACAAAACACACTTAACACATAAAACACATAAAACACTAAACAAAGCTGAAGAGCCCAATGGGCTAAACACTTAACTTGTAAAACCTAGTATATAAGACAAAAAAACGGACAAATAAAATACAATTTTACTACTACTCATTGGATACAGTCTACTTTTGTATCCTTAACTATTAACATCGGAAATAAACAACCAAGAGGAAAAGTTGACGTTTGTCTCTGGCACTTTCCTAGCTGACTTCGTTTTGAACGTATTCGATTGTGTCGACCCGCACCGAGTCTGCTGCTTGCATTCTACCTTGATAGGAGTAGCTGATTGGATACACCTCCTTGGAAACCAATTCCTGCCTTTTTCAAGGCAGAAGAAAGAGTTAAGTTATTTCCACAGCAAAGTGTGTCCATCGGATTCCTGATATACAGTCCACCGCCTTGGTGCCACAAAGTGCCAACTCCATTTTAAGTGATCCGGGCAGCTTCTCGACAAGCTCTTGTATCATCACCGGATTGGCAAAATGCATGAATTGGTTCGCCGCCTTCAAATGATCCACGAGGTTTTGTACGGCCAATCCGAATTCTACTACGGTTTCGAGGTGATCATGTCTAGGAGCTGGAGCACGATGAGCTGTCTTGATCAGCGATTGTATCAGCATTTCCGGTCTGCGGTACAGCGTCTGCAAGGTGTTGATTACTTGCGGAACATTAGAGGGAAGCAGTAGCCTACCCCGTACCGATTCTAGCGTCGGGCCCTTCAAGCATCGTTGCAGGCGGATAAGGTTTTCTGCATCGGTGTACCCGCAGGCTGCTGTAGTGTGTTCGAAGCTGCATATTCATGTTGGTCAAATTTCGGGATTTCCAGAGAAATGTAATTTTTTCCCAATCAACCGCCTCGCTGCCATTTGACTTGGTTCCAACTGAAAATTTGAGATGCCTCTGCGCCCCGATGGATCGATGCCTGACCGATACATCGAACAGTTGGGAACACTAGATGACTGTCCTCCACCGTTAGTTTCGGGCGTTTGACAAGGCTTTTCTAGTAACTGAAGGGAAACCCGACCGTTACCCACACGGCATGAGACCTTCAGGCAAGATCGAAGGTTGGATAACCGGATAATGGATGGGCTATTCCCGCGATAGACGTCATCGGGGGAATCGGCGAACCCGAGGGTGGCGTCGACAAGCTAGATGGCGCTGATTGCTGGACAGTCGTAGGATTTACTGGTAAGTCACGTGCTTTGAGTGGAGGTTGCTGGGGCATTTGGCAGTTGACGATGGCTGGGACCTGGTATCGGCTGGTATAACTTTTAGTTGAGTCACCAAATCGCGACAGCAAACAACTTTTTGGTGATGTGAGCTTCAATCTAAAATTGGAGATATATTTATTTATCGTATAAAGGGTCTGCAGGTTGGCTGTAAGCTCGGCTATGAGTTTGTATTTTTAGTTTAATTTTCGAATTCAAAGGGTTCTTATTTATTACTTACAATAGGTTTAAGATCAAATTGCACTAGTTTTACTGTTTTTATGGTAGAATAAGTAGCTTTTGATTAGTAATATTCCATCGAATAATATATACTGCAAACGTATAACACCATCAGCTTGACAGCTTTTGTCATCCATTGCATATCGATCAGTTGTGGCCTGCTGTAAAGCGAGTCGATGAATATGTCGGGAATTGTTGCCGTGACAATAATTAGTAACGGGTGTACGGAATCAAATTGTGACACACACACACACAAATATTTGGCGAAATTCGCCCGTTCAACCAATTACCTCCAAACTTTCAGGGAGTGAAATAAAACATGTTCTGAATAATTTATCATGTTTGTTTTATTCAATTTCAATTCTATATCCAAATGCACGAACCTTCTACTTTTCACTATTCATAAGGTCCTGTACAACATTTGGACCAACTTTTTTATGCGTGGTAATCCATTTTTTCTTCATATCTTCCTCCGATTTCACTTCCTTAGGTTGCTTTCGAAGTGTCTTCTTCATGATGGCTCAGTACTTTTCAATTGGCTACAGTTCCCGTGCGTTCGGGGGGTTGAGATGCTAGGGCACGAAATTGAACTTCTTTGCCTTGTACCACTCCAAAACTTCTTTCGAGTAATGGCACGAGGCAAAATCCAGCCAGAAAATCATACGACCATCTTGTGATCTCAGAAGAGGAAGTAGATGCTTTTGGAGGCATTATTTTAGGTACACCTGCCCATTGACCGTTCTAGTTGCCACGAATAAGGTGCTCCGCTTTCAATACGAGCAAATTGCTTGCCAAATCATATATTTTTTGACAAACGTTGACATCTTCTGCTTTCTAACGTCCTCAGGGACGTCGAATTCAAGATAGCAGTGAAAAATTGGAGCCTCGGCAGCTGCCAGAAGTCTGCTTTTACAGTCGTCTCATCATCCATAACGAGGCAATGTGGTTTCGTCAACATCCGGGTGTAGAGCTTCCGTGCACGTGTTTTACCTACCGTATTCTGACGGTCATCGCGGTTAGGCGCCATTTGGACTTTTTACGTGGGTAGTCCTTCACGTGTTTTTACATCTTGCACGAAAGTTTTGGTTAGATTCAGTTTCTTCACCACATCTCGAACTGAACTGTTCCTGAACTGTGAATTCCTCTTGAAAGTTTGAACTACCCGCTTGTGATCCATAACACTCAACGGAGATCCATTTTGGCCACTTTTTTCTTTCCGATCGATGGTCAAACGTTCGTGGTACCGATTTAAAACACGAGACACCGTAGAATGTACCATTCCCATCTTCCTGCTGATGGCTGATGAGAAAAATCCGGATGTTCGAGGTACGTGCGCAAAATGTCTTTGGGCCGCTGCTGTTCTTCCGACTGCATCTTTGCAACGATTATATTCTGCTAGTGAAACTTACACAGCTTAAACAAATACACATTGACCTAATTCCACCCAAAATGAATTGAATAGATAATAGCCAACGGGTAAAGTAAGTTACAACCTTTTAAAAGTGGTGCAATTTGATTCCGTACAACCTATAAAACAGAAATTTTGCAATCATTTTTGGGTGTCTCATTTTTCTATCGAATAGTCTTTATTCCTTGATTGAATGCATAAGTTTTCTTCGTTCATTTAAATGATTTGAATGCATCCTCATTGATTCTTATTTTAAGGCAAGGTATTAATAACTGAAATTTTGATCATTTTATCAATTGCAATCTTATACCTGCAATTCGCTTAACTCGTATTCCATCTTTCTCTATTTCAAACAACTGTGTCACTGTGCTTAAAGGTTAACGACATACAAGGATGTGAATCTCACCCATGAATTAAATAAATAACTGTCATCTACAAGCCAATTCGAATTGAATAAACCATTTGAAATATGACTTGAATGCAATAGCCTTCTCTGTTTCGCTTCTGCACCGGACGCATGAATGAATGATCATATGAGGATGCCATGAACTGTCTGGCTGTGAGTCAGTCGTTCGTGTAATTGATTATAATTACCAAAGTTATGTCTTATAAACACAAACTGGAAAAGATTGCATCGGCCACTTTTTTTTCGGAAATCGGGACATCCCTAGCATCTTCCAAGCAGCGGAAAGCACTATCCATGTAACAAGCGACGACCGACGGACGTCTAGTTTAAATCATCGCCGTCAAACCGATTGGGGAGTGTTAATTGGCTTGTGTATGAAAGCACCGGCCATAAATCGATTTGCTTAAGCTGCAATATTTCCACAATGAATGATCGCGGAACATTCCACAATATCCTAATGTACACGATGATGCTGCCAGTAGGCAATGCGAGACGTTGCGGCACGTTTCGGGTTAGTGATGAAGATTTTAATAGTTGGCCAGTTGGTGGACCACAGCAAGCTGCGCTGCCGCAAATGTCGGTTGGTGAGAAGTTGTTGTAGGGCGGCCAGGCCATAGCCTACTGGCGTGGAGCCGGGTGAAGAGGCGACGAATGGTTAGTTGCGTCAGCTTTATTTATTACTTTTATTAATTAGCACGAAACCATCGTTTTGCATCTTTCATCACCCCCGCAAACCGGTGGTCACATATTATTGATGAGCTGTGGGAGAAAGGTAAATTTTGAATGAAATTTCTAAGTTTGCGAAATGCCTACGCGGCAAATGACTTTTTGGACGTATTTTCAATGAATGACAGATTTGGGATCGAAATGTGCTATCCATTTTCATGTTATACCAAGCGAACACTTAGGCTGATTTCAGAAATGCGTACATAAAAAACTTGAGAATTAATATATAAGGATCAATTTAGCTTTTAAATTCACTTAGCTTGACTTATTTGGGTTCCATGTGTTGTTACAACTAAGAGTTGACTATAAGGAAATGTGCAAGTTGGGACTATAATGAAATGTGTGAACCAAATTTGATTATTTCACGCTGTGTCACGATTCTTAAAATTTTCAGATCTTAAGATGTCTGTTGATTTAATACGGTAAATATTTCATTCCTCTCACATAATGCACGTAGAATATTTTTTTAACGAATTTCTGAACACACTGGCACACTTACTCTACGAAAGTTTTGCAAACCTCAACCAAATAGTCGTCCTCTCAAGGTCTGTTTACTGTTTTCTACGGGTCGATGATTCCGTTGCCACCAGACGACATGCAAGTGTAGTTTCATGTTTTGCTGAGGCGAACGGAGGTGATAGAGTGTATCCCAGAAAGGCCATATCACCATCGAGCATCAATGTAATTATGATGGCTAAATTATACCTCAAATGTTAGATTTTAAGATACCCTTGTCCGTCGGCGGATAAGTCCATACCATATCGACTGCTGCACTCAGCATTCTGCTGGATTGTCCGTTGAATGGGGCAATTTTATTGGAGGGATTTGCAGAAGATTATACAAGTTTATGGCCCGGCAACAGAGATCTTGTTGTAGCTTAAGTAACTACCACCGGCTATGGCGTTGGCGTAAGAAGACGGCATCACTGTCCACTAGGATTTCATAGGGATGATTGCCACTCTGGGGGTTGAAGCCCTATACTAATCAGTTTAATTATGACATTGTTTGGCAATCAGTGGGCGATGATGTGTATCTAATTGCTGCTAATGCTGGGTTAGCTTGAATTTTGCTGTGTTGTGCTTGCGCTGGACACTTTAATATGGCACATTTAGTTGAACCACATGAGATTTTATTCCTATTTAAAGGTTAAACAAGTTTCGATTATTTAAAACCAGTTATGGCCCTTAATAATATTGATTCTGATGTGCTAATGTGGCTAATTCAGTTGCTGATAGCTTCTTTCTGCAGCTGAGTTCCAAAATATAAAGCATTGAAAAAATAATAATCCAACAAATTTGTTTAAAAATTCATTACTGTAGTGCTTATGGGTATGGATTGAAAGGATATTTTCACCGTTAAATTATATTGACTATCCAATTGCATACAACAAAGATGAAGTTGTTATGTAGTGATTGCAAAAAAAAACATTTCCTTTTCAGATTTAAATGGATATTTTTCGGTGATATTAAGGATTGTTCGTGACAAAACCCGGACAGATTAAATTGTATGTATGTATGGCAGCCACCATCCCTTCTAGCCCTTGGCTTGGATGCAGCTCCTCTTAATAGCAAGATCGAATTGAGCCACCTATATGAATTCACAATATCGCTGTATGAAGGGCCAAAAACGGAGGGGTGGACCCGTAAGCAGAAACACTTACACGAAATCCACGAGAAATTAAGAATCTCCTTCCAACGAAATGATCCAACAAATCGAATAACACAATTCGCAATACTCATTAAGCTTTCTACAGGATGGCTTGTTAAGAAGGGCGCGTCACTCTCCCTGAAACTGTTGGAGTAGAACTCGCAGCACCACAATTGAGTCGGTTTGTTCCCTCCTAGACTCAGGCAGTCAATCAAACCATCGTCCAGTTTCAGCTTGAATGATACCCTGGTGCTCCCTCCCTACCCAGTATTTATTATATATAGGGGAGGGTGGGGCAATTCAGACCGGGAGGGTAAACCCGACCGTCGATTTTTTTTCGCACAGGCAGTACATGGAAAAATCTCAACCTTATTATCTGACACGTTATGCGGCACCACTACTTTGACAAATATATACATTGACTTCAGTCGACCTTGAGGTGCGCCACGGCGTAGTTTACTGTTCAGTGCCTACAATAATAGGAATTGCGCACAAGAAAAAACGCGGTAAAAGCTTAAAATTTTGAGCTAACAAAAAACAGGTATGTGCTATAAGAAGCTTACAGACTCTGTTTAAGCAATTCAAAAAATAAATTGAATCAAATTTGTATTTGTTTTATGGCGAACACCATAATGCGTAGAAAAGGTATGTGGGGCTATTCAGACCGTCAACATGCGGGGTAATTCAGACCACCTTGTATCGCATATATTTTCACACATAATTAATCTTTTATCAGTAAATATTATTAGTAATGCAAAAATTGGAATTCAGGTTGCAATGGTCCGCAAGACAAATTTTCATATTTTCATACATCATTTATCTTAAAACTAATGTTAGGAGGATAGAGCCAATTACTAGCGGTCGTATCGAGGTGAATTTTTAAATATTAACTATGAAATTTTAATTTTGTTGATGGAATAAATGATTATTTTCTATGGAACCTGATTTAGTTGGTTCAATTACAATAAAATTGCATTAAATTTGAGGTGGTCTGAATTGCCCCACATCCCGGTCTGAATTACCCCACGTGCTTGATTTTTTTTTTTCAAATATGGGTTTTAGCAGATCGACGTTAAAATTCGAAATTTCCTCTAGCGATTTATTTATTTTTGCCCAAAAGTGTTGCCAATAAAAAAATTCTTCAAGTACTGTCGTTAAAATAACGTTTTTCTGACTTTTTCAATATTTATTTTTAAATTTGCTTAGGTAGGTCTGAATTGCCCCACCCTCCCCTATATAATCATAATATTCAATTCATGTTGTATGTAATAGAGCAATGAAATATACTAGAATATTTAATTAATATGTCATAGTTGCAATTCGTCATCCTGTAATTTTAAAAAATATGATGAAATAATCAAAATAGTATTATTAGGCATACGATAATAACATGAAGCTTGTTGCATCTTTACAGTTCAATCAGTGGCAGATGAATGTTACTCTGGAATGTGAAGATCATTTTGCAAATAAATTAAACATTAAACATTTGATTATACATTAAACAATTAAAAAATATGTATGTATTCATGACATATGGATAAACATAAACAGCAGATTTGAAGAGCATACAATCATTTTATTTATTTTCAATGATCTACATTAAAAGAAAAACACCTCAAGATAAAATGCAATAAAATATCTGTACTATCTGGAATCAATTTCCTGTTACCTTGAAGTATTAATTTTCATCAATTATTATAAATTTTTTTAAATAAATAATTTTATTATGATTATAAAAATATGCAGTGATGATATGCTGAAAATAATACCATGTTGTAATGAGATACTAAATAATATACATATTAAAATAAAATGCAGCTATTTGCCACTTCTGCTGCTATGTAAGATGTCATAAACTCTGAAATATCGAAAATTTCTAAAGTGATGTAATGAAGGAAAGTTTATCACCGGGCAGGCTGCAGAATGGCAAAGGAAAATTTAAGCTAACAGTAAGCCAAAATAAATTTCATATGATTATGATTACTGCCCAAAAAGGGAAACTTAACAAATCCACAAAAAAAAGAAAGAGAAAAAAAGGAAGAAAATTTGAATTCTCCGATAACTCTTGAATCCTACTAAGCCCATGGATACTTCTTTATAACTGTGCAATAGAAAATGAAGGATCATAAACAATTTTAGTTTTTAAATCATGAAATTTGTTTGGATAAAGAAGGAAAAAACATTATAGTAGAATCTGTAGTATGGGCTAAAACCGCATAAATGTGAAGCTGAAATAGCATAAACAATATTGCGAGAGGGTGTTACAATGCAAAATGATAACAAAAATTAACTGTCTGCATGTCTGCTGGTTGTGGTTCTGCTGCAATTGTAGACAGACCTGCATTATCATTGTCACGAAGCAAAAAATAATTTAAGATTACTATACAATACTTGGGAACTCCATGGATGATCTGAAATTATATACTGTATAGAAATACTTCCATTTTTCGTAGTAGGGTAAGATTTCAGCATGCACCTTCCTTACCCGGGTCGCGCTGCCTACATCGCCTTGGTGCGACTGCCTCCTTAGGTATAGTTGACCCGAAACAGCGTTTCTTCGTCAACCATTGGATTCTGTGATTGGATGCCAGAACAGACATGTTTAAGCCGCACCTCCTCAATCTAGCTGAAGTCAGAAGGATAACAGTGCCCAGGCTGCACTTCCAGCTAAGTACGCAACTCTTAGCTGGCGGTATTTGTCATCTAAGACCCGTGGAAGCATGAGGTAGGAACTTGTGAGACCAGAGCTATGTTGCGGGGACGCACGCTCCTTTGCGACTCATCATTTTGCAGCCCTATTTTTTGCCGGGTAGTAATTGTCCAAAAAGTGAAGTGGTGAATCCATGTTTAATCCATTGTGATGTATCGGCGCAAAAACTCCTTCTTATTTCACGTGAACATCTCCAAACAGCTCTGTGAATCATCGACTTCTTGGCTGTTTTTGCTCTGGTGTGAGCAAACGCGGCACTCATTTTGAAAACATCTTTTTCATATCCAAATGTTATTGTATGATGGTGTAAACTCTACCTTTTGATACCTTCTGAGTGTCAGCTATCTCTTCCCATTTCACTTTGCGATTGCCCGTGATGATTTTCAGGGTATTTTTTTCAATATTTTCCGGAATAACTGCCCCATTTGGCTGACCAGGCAATTCAGCATCATCGGTGTCCATTCGACCACATTTAAAATTGGCAAACTATCGTTTGATGATCGTTTTCGATGTGACAGAGTCCAGATAATATTTTTTAAGCCAAGCTCGGGCTTGAACGGTCTTTTTTTTCATCAAAAAGCAATGCTATATCAACACACGAAATAGCTTTAACTACATCGGTTCACAAATCACAAAACTAGCGTCACTTAAACCACAGTAACTCGATAAATAATAAACCAAACGTCATTTTGACAGTAATTTTTTGAAAATTGGTACCTTCAAAAAATCATGTTTATCTTCAAACTTTGCCGTATCCTGTCAGTTTGAACGTCATTTTCTCTAGCATAATTTTTTTGTTGTTGGGGCGTAGAACCACTGCGTCCACTGAGTTGAACTTTTGTGGTATGTATAACCTTAGATTAACTTCTCAAACGTCGGTATTGCATAACCTCCGATTAACTTCTTGTGCATTTGTAGAACTGAGAGTAACTCAAGCATCCACCATTCTTGACTAAAAAGAGATTCAAACTTTAACCAGAACATGCTGCTTTCCTCACGAGATACACATTTTGTGTTTTAGTTGCCTGGGTGATTCTCATGATTGGTTAAAATTTCTGTTTCATTTTTATGAGAGCCCTCACCCCACACCTCTGGAAAGGAAAGGAGTCTGGAACCACCAAAGAAAATAAAATCCTGCCTCTAAAAAACCCGACAAGCCAAATTTGGTTCCAGTTGCTTGATTAGTTCTCAAGTTATGCGAAAAATTGTGCTTCATTTGTATGGGAGCCCTCCTCTCTAGACGGGGAAGGAGTCTCGAACCATCATGAGAACCTTTGCCGGCCTCAAAAACCCATGCATACAAATTTACATAACAGTAG
This sequence comes from Aedes japonicus, assembly GCA_034211315.2. Classification (NCBI taxonomy): domain Eukaryota; kingdom Metazoa; phylum Arthropoda; class Insecta; order Diptera; family Culicidae; genus Aedes; species Aedes japonicus. The sequence continues at coordinate 162,895 of JASCZW010004238.1, read as the reverse complement.
AAGGAATCCTCAGCTTTGATTGAAATTTGTGTTCCATTTGTATGATAGCCCCCCCCCCATCCCCTTCCAAAGAGGGGAGGGGTCTCAAACCACCGTGAAAGCATTTCTTGCCTTCAAAAACCTCCACATGTCAAAGATGGTTCCATTTGTTTGATTAGTTCTCGAGTTATGCAAAAAAAATCTGTTTCATTTCTATGAGAGCCATCCCTTTCTGATAAGAGAAGAATCTCAGACTACCATAAAAATACACTAAGGTCAGTTTTTCAAAAAAATCACAGTTATTTGAAAACATGCAAACAAAATTGAAGCAATTGAAAATGTTTTCGCATGTGTGTTGACAGCTAAATCTGAGTGAGCAAGGTGAGAAAGAGAATAAGGAGAATAAGAAGAAGGGATGAGAGATAGGTCGACTCAAACGTCACTCAGGAAATGAGATGCAAACCTCACTCGAAACTGTTTTTTTTGTCTCTTTTTTGTCTATGTTTTATGTTGTTTACGAACCTATGTGAAGAAAGGGAATTATTTTTGTAGTTAGTTCAACTCCGACGTTCGTAACATTAAGATCGACCAGAAATGATTATATAATATGAAATAGTTGAATAATGAACGTATTGTAGATTTTATGTAGCAGTAGAATGAAGGTTTTTGAACTGAATAAAGTGTAGTTTATTGGAAAAGTAGTGTACTTACCTGTATGATCAGCTGGGAAACACTTAATTGGAAAATATCGTCACCGTCGTCGTCGCCGTTGTGCCTGCAAAGTAATAGTGGTTTCATAGTAAAAGTGGAAAGTTTCCACTGAGTAAAAATACAAACCTTTGTGTATATCTTGCCTCGAAAAACCCCCATAGGCTAAATTTTGTACCAGTTGCTTGATTGGTTCTCGAGTTAGGCACAAATTTGTGTTTCATTTATATTGAAGTTCACCCCCCCCTTCCCCCTCCCCCCTCCCCCCTCTCAGGCTAGGAAAAAGTCTTGAACCATCATAAGACCTTTCTACGGTTCCAAAAATTCCCAATTTTCATAACAGTAGCGATAGTTCTCATGTATGGTTAAAATTTGTGTTTCATTGGTATGACACCCTCCCCCATACCAGACAGAGAAGGAGTCTCGAACCATCGTAGAAACATTTCTTGCCTCCGAAATGCCCACATGAAAATTTGGTTCCATTTGCTTTCTTAGTTTTAGAGTTATGAAGAAATTTCTGTTTCATTTGTATAAGGGCCCCCTTCTAGGAGAGTCCCCCTTCTCGACCCACCATAGAAACATTTTTTGCCTAGAGCAAACTCCACATGCCAAATTTTGTTGCATTTGCTTGATTAAATCTTGAGTTCTGCAGATATTTCTGTTTTATTTGTATGAGAGCCTCACCTTTTAGAGAAAGGAGGGGTCTCAAGCTACCAATAAAACAGTTTTTGCCATCAAAAACTTCAACATGCCAAGGTTGATTCCATTTTTTTTTTATTAATTCTCAAGTTATGCAGAAATTTATGTTTCATTTGTATGGGAGCCGCCCCTTACAGAGATGAAAGACGTCTCTTACTATCGTTAAAACCTTTCCACCAAAAACCCGTGCATTCCAAATTTTACGCCGATCGGTTGAGTAGTTTATCAGTCTATAAGGTTCAGACAGACAGCGCGGCCTTCCGACAGTGAACCGGAACATTCGCTATGGTGGACAAAAACATGCGTGTGGTCATGTTTTTGAGTTCTTTCTTCGTTTTATTTATCAATTCCTCCAAATTTTTTGCGACAAAATTTTTGGAGTAGATCTTACGCTTCAGGTTGGCCCAGAAATTCTCGATGGTACGCAGCTGGGGGGGGCGGGGGTCGAGTTCGCCAACTTGGGTACCACATCGATATTCAGCCGGTCTACCTCCTCCAACGATCGCTCCGAGTAGCGGACCGACGCCAGATCCGGCCAGAACACTGCGTCTTCGCCCTTATAGTATTTCTCGATGAAGGACGCACCTTCGGCTGGCATTTCGAACAATAAATTTCCCCGTTCACGGCCTGTCCGGAGCGAAAGAAGAGCGGCATTGACATCTCCTTCTCGCTGATTGTCAGCCACAGCAGCATCTTTTTGAGGAACTGGGTGTGTGAAATGAACTTCATCTCGGAGCTCACTTCCTTCGTGGTGGAAGTTAAATACGAAGTGCCCTGCCAGTCGTTGCCATCCAGGGTGAGACAGGTCTCGTCGTCCATCACCACCGCCACGTCACGATTTACCGGCAAAATCGAGTTGAGCATCTCATTCAGCCGCTGCCACTGCGTCATTGCCTGCAGCTCTAAAACCAAGCCAGATACTTTTTCACTGTTTGGCCGGTTGAACCGACCTCCCGGCCAAGCCCACACAGCGATGAAGCCACTTTTCTCTCGGTCTTCCTCTCCAGCATTCTCCAACCGGGCTTTTTTTCGATGCTCTGATTGTTGTCTAATAGTGCCAAGATGTTGTAGATGCCGGAACGGGCATATCCGGCGTCCACAAAGTGCCGCATGATGTCGGGTTCGGGTCATTCGTCCCTGAAAATAAACGCGGCGGGATGTCGTTCTTTGTACGCGCACACTTCTGAACGGAGTTACTTCACTGTTTTTGCCATCACGGATAGAGTAAGAGCTGTCAAATTTTGTCTGCTGACTCATGGGTAGTTTTGTTAGTGCGGGTGATGGTAAACCCATGAAAAATCGGCAGTTTTCGTCAATTTTTTAAATGCAAACGTTAGTCTATTATTTCACAGTTTCTCACTTGAATACTACTACTTCGCGCAGTATTCTTCGCGAAAAAAAATCAGAACAAAATACAATTTCTTTTCGATACATTCCTAATGCATTAATCTTACAATTTTACATAGGCTTTATTCTATGGATCAATTTCGTATGTTTATGAAACATTATCAACCAATATGTTAATTGGTAATTCTTACATCACTATCAATCATTCTCCAATAGTATAACGGTTCGTTTTCGACATTTTATGGCTTAATTACAGTATGTCAAAAGGTATATTTGCTCCGGATGTTCAGTATTTTGAACTTGAACTTTGAATTATTTTACTGAACAATTCGCTATATTTAAAAAGCTAAATTTTAGTCATTTTTTCCGATACACTACACAATAATATTGATTTCTATGTAACAAACAAGTATAAACAAACATGTATCCCCCACACATGGATATTACTGGCGCAGAACCTATCGCAATTAATAAATTCTAACAGTAGATTGAAAATACGCCAACTAAACGTGATTATGTGGGGTGTATACACTTTTTTACATGCTGTTATATGGCATATATATTTCATTAATTTTATGGATCATTACATTTTTTGTGTGGATTTCAGTACAATCTTATTGCGTTTTAATTGAACGAATTTCAGTTCAGTTTTCTTATGGATTATTGCAAAAGTATATTTTCCCATAACAAACATCATTAGACGACATTAAGTTTTAGAATAAAGAAGCAATCATAAAATTGTTAGCTTAGCTTAACTTAGTTTCATACATTAATTGTTATGTTATGTATTCTCCGTGCGAGGAGTAACGATTATGATGTAGAAGGAGATGTTCGCTCATCACCATGAGGCACCAAGAGTGAACAACAATGTTTTTGGCTAGAATGAAAGATGTGAAGAGAAAGTGTTGAAAGGTCCGTCAGAGTGCGGCATGGAAAATAACAGATGTTTTTGAAAATTGAGCGAAAGGGCATGTATCCAATGGTACTCGAACCATGGACGTCAATCTACCCCGCAGTGGGATGTTAGGCAAAGATTGACGTCCATGGTTCGAGTACCATTGGATACATGCCCTTTCGCTCAATTTTCAAAAACATCTGTTAATTTTCCTACCTGCCGCACTCTGACGGACCTTTCAACACTTTCTCTTCACATCTTTCATTCTAGCCAAAAACATTGTTGTTCACTCTTGGTGCCTCATGGTGATGAGCGAACATCTCCTTCTACATTAACTTAGTTGTTTAAGTTATTGAAAACCAACAAAATATATACAAATTCAGATTCCTCCAATGTTTTCTCTGAATACTCTGTCAAAACTTAAACAAAGTAATGAATTTCTTCGTTAAAAACCTTTTTTTATATTAGTTTGAAGGATTGAAAAGCCAAATCATAATGATATATAGTTGAGACTGAACATCATTTCATATTCCTGATAAATCCGTGATGTAATCCACTACATCATTAATATCAAATTTTTGCTAATATTCAACAGACGACTCTCAGTTTACTTATTAGAAAAGGAAAATATATGTTTTTATTAAGAATCTTGATATTGCAAAACTCATGGCCTCTCTAACATTGGCAGTTAATCATTCCAGCTTGGAACAAATTCAGTATCACAAAAGGTATGACAGTAGCTGCACACCGTATTCTTCCATAAACGGAGAGCATGGCCTGGGCACGAAAATCAATTTACGCTCATTAATAACTAATCGAATCAAAATTCTCCTGTTCACGTTTAATATAGTCGACCGCACTTGCGTTAAACGCATAAGTCCCAAATGAGGATATTATCAGTCAATGCAGCTGCCTCGGCACGCGGATCAAAAACGAACAAGGGTTGCTCAGAATGAAATTGTTTGCTGTTAATTCAATTGCGAATAAATCATATACCATATCATAAGCTGTGGCCATCCCTAGATGAAAAAAAAAATACTGCTGCCTAGGCCACCAGTGCCCCATCAATTAATTGGTAATAAATATACAATTTAGAGTTCCATGTTCGCTCGGAGTGAAAATCAATGTTTATGTCACATCGCTGTAAATGGGCCCTGGGACGTTGCGAGCATAGATTTAGCAAGGTGTAAACCTCTCAAGCCTTACCGATTTCCAAATGGTGGGCCGTATTTAACTTTTTGCACACTGCCTCTCTATTCCAAATCGGGACGCGAGAAAAACATGCTTATATGAAGCGAAGAAGAAAAAGAAGCTCGCATGTTCCTCAACGGCAAACGACAACGGCTCGACACGGCTCGGTACAAATGTAGCGTATAAATCCATAATTACAACGACATTCGGAGTGTAGCAGATGCATGCAAAACGTAATAAATCAGGGAAGGCGATATAAATACTTCTTGCCGCGATAAGATCGGTGACTTCTGAAACGGTTTCGACACCCAGGCTTATGATGAATCGTAAACATTTCGGTTAAACAGTCAACCAGGCACGATGTTTGATCGCATTTTGACGCTCATGCTGAAAAGTAATTTGCGCCATTACCAGCAGAGCAATGCGATGACTTTTTGATTTTTAAGTATGGGGTGCTTGGAGAAAATTATTTCACATTTCTTAGAAACTGTATAGTGAACAAGGTTCATAGAATTTTAGCGCCAATCAGAGATGCATGAGTTTTGATTATTTTTAAATTTTAGCAGCTATACTTCCGGAATCACAGAAAACCCCTAGTGGTGATGATTTGCTAACCGTAATCCGCAAGAAAAGGACGTCAAAATCTAAATCACAAAGCAAGGTCAAAATCAATAACGTGCCGTACAGTTGATCGGATGTTCCATGTCAACTGTAAACCAAACGATGGGTTTGTAAATCCTATTCGAAAATCCGGCTTGACGGTGCTCATTCAGACCGCATCCGATGCATTGGAAGAAAAGCCACCGCTTTCATCTAGACTTGGTTGCGATATCTTTTTGCATAACACTCAGCGTACGATGACTCAATCGGCATCGGTAATCCTTATTTAGCAGGACGTGCATCCAGTTAATGTGGTATGGTGAGATTCAAATCCAATGAATTACGTTCGACAACTTCAGTAGGCTGCAAATAATTCTTGGAACTTCTATCAACAGGGCAAATGTAACAATGGAAGATGTTCTCCTCTATCGTACTCTTTCATCCAGGCGAATCAGTTATGAATGAAAAACAAAGTTAACAAATAAGGCTTGAAATTAGAAGAAAAATTAGTATTTTCCATTTAATTCCAACCAGCTTTGCTTATCTTGACTGATACGCGTATTTCGTCTACAATGTGCAGACTTTTTCAGTGTCTCGTACTAATAACTCGACTTGTTATAAGAGCTAGAGATAAGCAAAGCTGGTTGGAATTAAATGGAAAATACTAATTTTTCGTCTAATTTCTAGTTACAGGTATTCCACTAAACAGGTCAAACCCTCTAGGATTAAATAAAGCTTTTATATACAGGATTGGCCCTGATGAAAAAAAAAACTTTAAGAATTGACACTTATTTCGGATTTCAGATCGTAGGATACCTTTAAATGTGGACTGTATGCAGGATTCCATATTGCAGGCAATTGTGAACTACAGGGTGTGGCAGAAAATAATGCGATTTTTTTTCTATTTCTTTCAAATCCCATTTTCAACTAATTCAAGCAATAATATCAACATTTTCGAGTGCAGTTATCTTTATAAAGTCCTTTCAAACAAATTTATTTAATGTGTTCTCCATTTTTATTAATAACATCCTCGAGCCGACGCCGGAAGCCAGAGCATGCCTTTCAGACGTAGTCCTCCGACATTTACTTCCATGTGCTATGGTTGATTTCAGGGTTTTCACACTAGGGTGTGATGTTTTGCAGGCTCGTGCTTCAAAATATGCCCAAATCGAAAAATCCAACGGATTAAGATCTGGACTGCTAGAGGACCACAAATCTTTCGGCCAAAACTTCATGTTATCGTTCAACCATTGTTGAGTTCAATTGGACGTGTGACACGGCGCTCCATCCTGCTGTAGGACAACGTTTTGGTCCTCGGAGAAGTTGGCATTCACCCAGGGAAGCACTTGGTCCTTTAAAATACCGATATAAACTTCGGTATTGATTTTAACTCCAGCATCAATGAATAAAGGCGGCATTTGGACGCCACCAAGCCAAACATCATGACACAGAAACATCGATGCTGAAAAGCTTTTCGTCGGAGAACAGGATTATCATTTTTTCCTTCTTCAACAAGAAAATCAATCTCTTGGAACGAGTCACTCGTAGTTCCTTGACCCGGTCCGTAATCAAGTGGCGTTTCACGCTGGCTCTGGAAGATGCATGCAGGTCTTCTTTGATGATTCTCCGCATGGATTTCTCCGAAATATCCACTTCCCGGCTTCCGCTGCTTAGGACCATCCTGCAGGGACTTTTTATGCAATAAACTGTTGCCAAATGGCACCATACCATCTTGGCAATATCTTTCGGCTTCTTCTGGGCGAGCAACGAACTGGTGATCACTTTTTTCGCGAAAATTTTGATGAATTTGCAATAAATCAAATAGAATGTTTGGATGCAGCACTTGAAAGTTAACATAAACAAATACACTTTCGACAGAAATTAGTCACTAGCTAAACGATTTAGCCCAATACTCAAGTTTGAACATTTTCGCATTATTTTCTGCTGCACCCTGTACCTGAAAATACACCTTTGAAAGCCTTGTAGATATGTATTCATTTTTTTTCTTTCTCAGCATTACTAACTTATTGCTTCCAAAGTTAGATTATGGCTTGTACTAAACTTAATGTTATGATTGAACAGTTACAAGTTAAGAGCTTATTTGCTTAACGATGGCTCATCAATAGAACTCTTTGCAATTTACATATTAAGTAATTAATAGACCTTTTAAGTTTGCATTCCATAGTATAGCTTTTAACCGCACGCTTACCAACACCCGCAGTATTTTCTGAAGTTTACACATAGGCGTAGCCAGAGGGGGCATAGCCGTTGCCATCTTCAACTTTCGAATCAATTTTTAGAATTTAGAGGCAAGAAAAGAAGGCGTCGGAAGTAGAACAATCAAAATTTCTCTGCAAAAGACAAAAGAAAAACAAAAGACGTACTAAGGAGCTTTACACAAACTTTTTGCAAGCATTTTCTTGTTTAATAATGGACGACGAAACATACGTACTTGAAGACTTTAAACAGCTTCCGGGTCTGGCTTTTTATACCGAAATGCAAAGGAACGCCGTTGCCGAGCATTTTTGGACAAGAAAGGTGTCCAAATTACCCAAGAAGTATTTGATTTGACAGATCATATGTAGTTGTGGTCAACAATCAAAAAGTTTCGTCTCTACTGGCACTATAAATCAGGATGTGTACGAAAAAAAAAACGTTTGCAAAAGCGGTTGCTACCGTTTATCAGAAGCAACGACTATCCAGCTCTGTTTTGGCCTCTTGTCACCATGCGAAATCCGTCTTGGAATGGCTTAAGAGGTCAAATACGTGCCAAAAACAGCCAATGCACCAAACTGTCCAGATCTTCACCAAATAGAGAAGGGTTGGGCTCTTGTTAAGCGGGAACTCTTTGAAACTAAGAAGAAAGCAAATGGTTCCAATGATTTCTAGAGAAGATCTGAGGATACCGTACGAAACGTGATGACGGGTGTACCACAGAAAGTTAGAGAACTTTCGGAAAGCAGGATGAACATTAAATTGTTTCTTATGTAGATATTACTCTATTATTTTGAAATTAGGGAAGCGGAACCTATTCTCACCATAGTACATATATCCATCACATTCTGCAGCCATCCAACTTCAAGCATAGAAAGATGTTTAATTTCTCCAATAAATGGACGCAGTAACCAAGAATATATAATCCTGGCAAATAAAATAAGGTCTTGAATATAATTAAAAGCTACAAAACGTTTCGGAGACTTAAATTTCGTTAAAATAATGAGCAGTCAGATTTTCAATGCAATTGTTTACCTTTGAACTACAAATTCGTCGTATTGATCTAACCGTTCTAGGGAATATACTCGAGCCAGACTCCAAGTTTTCACTTTAATTGCATTATATCCTTACACATTTTCGGTGCGTAATTGCACAAACCATACAAATCACACTTCACTTATTACACTAGCCACACGAGAATCTACGAATACGTGATAAAATACTAGAAAGCTATGGGAATAATTTTCACAATAATTTAAATACGCTTGCACCTATTCTGAACCGTGTTAACAATCGACGTATTCGCTTGATGTTGCACTGCTCACATACTGTATAGCATACACATCAACGCTAGTGTGCGTTTTCAATCATTCATAGAGCATTTTATGCCCAACGTTATGGTGAGTCTTGTTGTCAATTTTCTCATGGAAGAATAACAAACAAACCCTTTCATTTTTTCTTGATTATATGCATGCTACCCAACACACGTGAAGTGCTTTCAAATGATCTACATCATTTTTTGGTGTAGTAGTGAAGAACGTTTACTTTTTTTCATTTTTTCTTGATTTAAATCAGTACGATTTACATATGTACACAGATGGGATTAATTTTTTTCGTGATATTATTAATATAGGTACATAGCAGTGGTAACTTTTCCGTATTAAATTGGAAGAAAATTATCAAAATCGAATGTTTTGTGTGTTGCTAAACGATTAACGGTAAATGAACGAATAAATTGGTAATAACTTGTGTACTCAGTGTTGGGTATTCAGTGCATATTCATCGATTTCCACTGGAGGTCTGCTTATTGAGCTCAATATAGGTACCGCTTCCCTAAGTGATTTTTTTTTAAATAATTAAATTACGTGTATTTTTATGCTGCTATTATTTTGGTGTTATCGTGGACAGGCTTTGATATATTTATAAGTTATTTTGTCGTAGGATATTAGCTGATTATTTGTTTATCACTTTCATTTATTTGTACAAGCTCAATCAAACTAACTTCATAAAGCCAAATTTTCTATTTCAATATACATGAATGGTCTTAAAAATTAAGGCAATAGGAGTAATTCATTCGATTCGACCATTTTATGCATGGAAAGAGGGAGCGGACAATTTAAGTTTGAACTATAAAACACAATTTAAGTTTGAACTATAAAATCACAAAACACATATTTGTTTTTCTTGTTGTCAACTTCCAACGATATTTTATTTAACACTTTCAAAGGAGAAGAACAAAAACAAAAAAAAAAACAACTGGACACTTAAAATAAAAATAAGACAAACAGGTAAAACGAACTATAGACTGCTTCGAAAATTATAAATACACTTATGATAAACCATCAATTCAAAATGCGTGCAGTATTCAACCAACTTTTGGCTGCGTCCGGTTTTTACATGATATTGTCATTTTGTTTTTTCGCATGGAAGTTTGAAGTTGCGTAGTCTTTCTCCCGAGCAAAGAAAACAAATTTTGCACAAACGCTGCACCACCAGTTGTCCTTCGATCAGAAAACTGACTAAGGAAGAAGGTGTGAATGTCGGAGCAGTTCCAACCGTATTACGGAAATATCAACACAAGTGCAAAAACCCCGTTCCGCTGACCCTACAATCGGCAGAAAGGTAAGGGATTATTTCAAGCGTCAACCTTCAGCATCAATCCGAGATGTGGCAAAATAACTATGTACTTTGGCGACTAATGTTATGCGTGCCAATGAGAAAATTGGCATGCCGATTCGTCTGAAGCAGAAGCAGCCAAAACGAAGCACCAACAGGCTGAATCTGTGAAAAGGGTTCGCAAGCTGTACGACATACTGCTGACCAAACAAATCGGGCTAAAATTCGATTATAAAACTCTGCCAGGACCACAATTTTATACCTCATCGAAGGGAAAGGATGTTCCTGAATCAGTGAAAGCCATTTACACCGAAAAATTCGGCAAGAAGGCCATATGCGGATGTGGGAAAATATCTCGTGCTTTCATTACGGCAGACAAAATTAAATGTCAAATCTACGTGAAGGAGTGTCCGAAAAAAATATTGCTAGCCTTGATCAAACAGCATAGCAAGCCTACAATCTTTTGGCCTGATCTTGCTTCCTGCCATTACTCTAAATATGCACTAGAGTGGTACAAAAGGAACAAAGTCGTAATTGTTCCATAGGAGATGAATCCACCAAACTGCTCAGAGATTCACCCCATCGAAACCTTCTGGCCTTTGACGAAGGCGAAGCTGAGAAAACACATGAAAGCAGCGGATAGTGTTGTAAAATGTAAAAAAGATTGTCCAAAAGTGATGAAAATGGTAGGAGAAGGCACTGTGCAGAAGCTTATGAGTAGTGTTAAGGGAAAAGTTAGAGAACTCGCCTACCCCACGAAAAATCAAGCAAATTGAAATTAAGATGGAAAAAAAATTGTTATTTACTATCTTCGAGAATAAAATAATCCACAATCACAGTATGATCTTTTTTATTTGAGCAAGAAAGTGTATTTATATTTGTGGGAACAGTCTATACAGACTTATGTTGATCAAAAACACATGAATAAGTTACATAAACTCTAGACCATTTAGATCATAGAGTTCCATAAACTCCAGATCATGCCAAAATGTCTCGTATCGGTACATTAGCTTGTCTTCCTCGAGCTCGAAAGGAATAATAAAGCTCAGATCTGACTCCACGGTGTTTTGCACAAAGACCATATTACGTGATCTGCGTCTTAGTATCCTTGTTGACATTTACAGAGATTGCTGTCACTCAGCACAAAACGGTATATATAAGCGTTCAAACAATAATGATTGGACATGAAACGTGGCATCATACGAATGAAGTCTCTATCCTCATATCCTCATACACCCTACAAACCCATCTTTTTTGGCATCTTTGGGATACTAGAATGTTTTCATTGCACCAAATCTCCTTATTCCCTTTATACTGCCAGCTGACGAGTGAATGTTGACGAAAAAACAAGCAAAACAATTGTTTGAAGTCAATTTTTAGATCCTAAATATCGCCTTCCATAGCACCGCCTTTGCATGTGAGTCCGCTTTCTTACTGCTCACGATCTAACAATGAAAAGACATCCATGCTAAAGTGATGATAAAATAACGCGGAGATGAAGCAGATAAAGATAAGCTCCTGTGCGACTCCCGGTGAGACAATACGAGAACTGCTTTACCGGTCTCGAGGTACGAATAGCCTCTATTGAATTGAGACTATTTTCTAAAATAAAGTATTGATCCGGTGCAAGCTCGGCAACAATTTCTTGCGAAAAGTCTATTGCCGCTAACTCAGCGACAAATACAGAACAACGAGCTTCATGTTTCTGATTGTATATACCTGCAGACTTCTCTATCAATGATCTTGGATTTCATGAAGCTCTTGCCAATCGAGTTGGTCAATTGTATTCTCACCATGAACGCCCATAAAAATATCTTGATCTGGATGAAATTCAAGGATAATATTCTTTGAAGCTAACAAGAAGCTAATAAGAGTTGAAAGAACCACATGGTTGTATGGATGTATGTATGCAAGCATGTTCAGCCACTCTCTAAGTTAAAAGGTGTACCGTTTAAAATCCGCATACACAAAATTAATTCTCTTAATTCGAGTTTTTATCCGATTACCACCATATTTGCAGAAACTGCAAATTAACAATTGAAGTTAGTGTTGGCATCATGCATTTGATTTATTTCACCTTTATTTCCGACTGCGCGAACCTTGGCCTTAACTCCAGCATTAAGGATCTTGTTTGTATATTGTTCTATGCTTTCTTCATTTCGTCTACATCATACACCACTTTAGATTGTTTTAGAAGGTGCTCCTTCCTAATGGCCCAGTATTGACTAAAATATTTACCTGCACTTATTAATTTAGACAAAACACCAAAAAATTTAAAAAGTGCCACTAAATTATTAAGGCCTTTGCCAACAAATAATGTGTGATCAGCATTACAAAATTAGGAATGAGCAATAAAAGATGAGAAAAGATCTTCGGATAATCTAATTGTGAGCGGTAAATCTGTCAAATAAAGCAACAGCTATTAGTATATGTGCAATTAAATATGACTTTATTTCTGATAAATAATGTAATTTGAGCACTAAACTGCTCGCATATGTCTTTGAATTTTATTGGATTTTCCCATAAAAATAGTAAAACGAGCAATAAATAACTGAACAACCACGATAAAAAAACTCAAATGTCCTGAGTAGTAGATACAGCAACGCATCTTTAAACTAAAAAATAATTTGATATCGTGAAAACTTTCCCATTAAATAATCAAAAACAACATTTAAAAACTGAATAGGTTCCAGAGAGCAGAAAACAAATTTATGCATAAAATTGGAAATGAGCCATAATAAGTTATGATGTGTTTCAGGACCAATTAAAAATTTCCATATGGAAGTGATTAAATGAGCAATGAATATTCAATAATGTGCATAAGACAATGATATTTTTGTAAATGGACTAATGAACGTATACATTCTAAATAAGAGTTGTTGAGCTTCTTCAACTCTACAAAAATTAACCTGTGATAATTTTGAAATGGTCATCAAACCCTTATCAATGTTCAGGCGCACAAATCACAACAGCAATCGGAAATTTAAAATATGGGCAATTTTTTAATATTAAGCAGTACTGGAAAAAAACTACTCATTTGCATGGCTTGCATTTTTCAAAGAAGATTGGTAACAACGACAGTAAATTCTCACCAAATTGCGATGAAACATCATTCTCCTAATTAATCAAAGCAAAGGACATTTATAAATTCAAAATGCGCAATGAACTAATGGAAAAATAACATATAACTGGCCTAATGATTAGGTCAAATCGTCCAGATAAAAAAAAAAATAGAATTGAAAAAATGTATGCCACATCGGACAGTCTGTAAATGAGGACATATCAACTTTAATTAGCTAATAGGTTATTTTTCCAACATTTAACGATTTCACAGTTGCGGTGCATTACAAACATTGTAAGGAGCCTTTATGAACTTAAATAAGTTGTCATAACTGGAGTTCTGTTAATTTGAAGGAACATAAATATTAGGAAGAAAAAAGCCGCTACAACGAAAAACGTATACAGGGTCATAAGAATAAGATTCAATGCTAATTCTTGGAAATTGGATGATGAATTGGAATCAGATGTTTTTCGAATATTCTCAAATGTATGATAAACTGAAGCTATCTGACTTTGAAAAGCAAAGGATCTTGTTAACTCCTTTTTGGTAGCCATTGATAATCCATTGGAAATCCCTTGATATATAATGTTTGTAAGAATAACCCCTTCATAACTTCCCAAGAAATGAATCAGTTAAAACTGGAAGTCCTTATCATGGAGACAACGTCCAGAAATACCAGCATCTGTCTGTTCCTGAGCATCCTTGAGGTTTACAAACGCGTAATCGTCATTCTGAAAAAAAAACTTGGTTAAACCGACCGCACCTTCGATCATCCGAAAGGGCTAATAGTCGTTGCTCAGAGATTGCATTGGGAACCGCTCAATATAAAAGTAAGTTTCGAAGTTTCTGAAGTTGACAGGTTTCCGACTGTGTGTAATCGCGGTGTGGTGGATGAGTGGATCAAGTAGAAGGACTTTAGAACGACGAATCATGTTCGTAAATAATAAGAATTTACCTGCGTTGTTGCCAAAAGTATTGCTTTATATTATAAAATTGCCCAAATATTTTTTATTTCCGATTACTATTTTGATTTGTGCGGGTTTGATGACCATTTCAAAAATATCACAGGTTGATTTTTGTACTTTTCCTTGGCATGGATACATTTTTTTACCGTATTTATAAGTAGTGACCATATTAAATGATCCTTACCGACAATATTTTTTTCAATTCAAGCGACAGTCTTATGGTTATTGGTAAGCTCAACATATCATTTGATAAAAATATCAGTTGAAGAAGCTCAACAACTCTTATTTGGAATGTATACGTTCATTAGTCCATTTACAAACATATCATTGTCTTATGCACATTATTGAATGTTCATTGCTCATTTAATCACTTCCATATGGAAATTTTTAATTGGTCCTGAAACACATCATAACTTTTTATGGCTCATTTCCAATTTTATGCATGAATTTGTATTCTGCTCTCTGGAACCTATCCAGTTTTGAAATGATGTTTTTGATTATTTAATGGAAATGTTTTCACGATATCAAATTATTTTTTAATTTAAAGATGCGTTGCTGTATCTACTACTCAGGACTTTTGAGTTTTTTTATCGTGGTTGTTCAGTTATTTATTGCTCGTTTTACTATTTTTATGGGAAAATCCAATAAAATTCAAAGACATATGCGAGCAGTTTAGAGCTCAAATTACATTATTTGGCAGAAATTAAGTCATATTTAATTGCACATATACTAATAGCTGTTGCTTTATTTGACAGATTTACCGCTCACATTTAGATTATCTGAAGATCTTTTCGCATCTTTTATTGCTCATTCCTAATTTTTTAATGCTGATCACACATTATTTGTTGGCACATGCCTTAATAATTTAGTGGCACTTTTTTCGTTTTTATTGCTCAAATCCTATTCCTATTGGACGCAGTTTTGGAATGTTGGGGGGTCCAGATCGTTGAAGTAAATTGGCTATGCATGACCTCGTTTTCGATTGGTCGCATTTGGATACACCCATGTTGCTTACATGTTAGCTGAGAATCTGGAGATTTTATAATATACTAGCTTAACCCTTTGCGAGCCTTGCAACGCATGCGACTAAATGAATGAAAAATTAATAGAATTGGCGCGTTTATGGTTTTCGTTCTGAATGAATCTGGTTAATTTATTTTTGTTTGTTTGTGTGTGTCGTTTATGCAAAAAAAGGTTTGTGTTATTAATTTAACCCTAAGACCGGTGGATTCTACCGGTTTTGCTTTCTGCGTAGAAGCATTTCAAAGACAAACGAAGCCGTATCCATCAGTTTGTACGTAATTTTCTCTTGCAATTCTTGACTAAAAGGGGTTTAAACTTCGATCAGAATATACTTCTTACCCGAAAAATACACATTTTGTTTTTTAGTTGCATGGATAATACTCATGTTTGGTTCAAATGTCTATTTCATTGGTTTTATAGCCCTCCTTCACCCTTTCCAGAGGGACGGCGTCTTGAACCACCTAAGAAAAAAATCCTGCCCAAAAACCCCCACATGCCAAAGTTGGTTTCATTTGAAGAACTCCAATGCCAAGAACTCGAGCTTTGCAGAAATTTGTGTTTCATTTGTATGGAAGTCCTCCCCTTCCAGGCGGGGAAGGAGCTTCGAACCATCATGAGAACCTTCTCTGGCTTCAACAACCCCTTCATATAAGTTTTAATAATAGTAGGTATGATTCTCATGTTTGGTTGACATTTGTGTCTTATTTTCATGAGAGCCCACCCCTTCCAGAGAGGGGAGGAATTTCAAACCTCCAGAGAAACATTTCTTGGTTCCCGAAAACCCCCACATCCAAAATTTGGTTCCACTTGTTTGATTAGTTCACGAGTTATGCAGGAATTCGTGTTTCATTGGTTTGGGAGCACCCCTTCCAGATGCGGGAGGGGTCTCGAACCATCATAAGAACCTTTCTCGACTCCAAAAATCCCTGCATAAAAATAGTCATACCTGTTGGGATAATTCTCATGTTTGGCTCAAATTCGTGGTTCATTTGTATGAGAGCTCCTTCTTTTAAAGAGGAGGGGGGTCTCAAACCACCGTAGAAACATTTATTGCCTATAAAACCTCCGCAAGCCATATTTGGTTCCATTGGTTTGATTAGTTCTTGATTTATGCAGAA
This sequence comes from Aedes japonicus, assembly GCA_034211315.2. Lineage (NCBI taxonomy): Eukaryota > Metazoa > Arthropoda > Insecta > Diptera > Culicidae > Aedes > Aedes japonicus. Next base: position 146,479 of record JASCZW010004238.1, on the reverse strand, counting down.
AATAGTTTTTCATTTGCATGGGGCCCCCTTTTCTAAAAGCGGGAGGGGTGTCGAACTATAATAAGATCCTTTCCCGGACCCAAAAACCCCTGCATACAAATTTGCATAGTGGTAGGGAGGGTTCTCATGTTTGGTTGAAATTTGTGTTTCGTATGTATGGTAGCCCCCCTTTTAAGAGTGAGGAGAGGTCTCAAATTACCATAAAAACATTTCTTGCCTTCAAAAACTCACGCATACCAATTTTGGTTCCATTTGCTTGATTAATTTTCGAGTTATGCACGAATTTGTTTTTCATTTGCATGTGATCCCACCCTTTCTAGAGGGGGGGGGGGCTCTCGAACTATCATAAGATGCTTTCCCGGACCCAAAAACCACTGAATACAATTTTGCAAAGCAGTAGGTCTCATGTTTGGTTGAAAGTTGTGTTTCATTTGTATGAGAGCCTCTCTTTTTAGAAGGAGGAGGGGCTTTGAACCAACATAAAAACATTTCATGCCTTAAAAAACGCGTTCATTCCAAAATTTGGTTCTATTTGCTTGATTAGTTCTCGAGTTATGCAGAAATTTGGGTTCAATTTGTTTGAGAGCACCCCCCCTTCCACCTCATATGACGGAAGAGTCTCAAATCACCATAGAAACATTTCCCTCCTTCAAAAACCTCCACATGCAAAATTTGGTTTCATTTTTCTTATTGGTTCTCGAGTTATGTAAGGATTTGCGTTTCATTTGAATAGGTTCCCCCTTTTAAGAAAGAGGACGGGTCTCAAATCAACATAGAACAATTTTTTGTCTTCAAAAACCACCACATACTAAATTTGGTTCCATTTGCTTGATTAGTTCTGGAGTCATGTAGAATAGTTTATTTCATTTGTATCGGAGCACCCCCCACCCCCCCTTTAGGATGGGAAGGGGTCTCAAACCAACATAAAAACATTTTTCGTCTTAAAAAACCACCACATGTTTAATTTCGTTCTGTTTGCTTGATTAGTTCCCGAGTTATGCAGAATATTGTGTTTTATTTGTATGGGAGCCCCCTCTTTTATGACGGGGAGGGTTCTCAAGCTACCATAAAAACTTTTTTTGCCTTCAAAATCTCACACATGCTAAATTTGGTTTCTTTTGCTTGATTAGTTCTCGAGTTGTGAAGAAATTTGTGTTTCATTTGTATGAGAGCCCTCCTTTTCAGTGAAGGGAGGGGTCTTTAACCATCATAAGAAAATTCTCCGGCCCCTTAAACCCCTGCATACAAAATTTCACGCCGATCGGTCTTTCCGCTCGAGAGTCATATCGTGACAAAGGGAACCCCAACTCATTTTTATTTATATAGATAAAATTATGTTTAACTATAAAGTATTGAAAATAAAAATGTTTTTTTTTTACATTTAAAAAATTGACATACCCATAGCAAACTAAAAAAGAATACATTCATTATTAATGTTTTTTTATTTTCATGAATCGATAGGTTAATCGAAGCAAATTAATCGAGTAGTCCGATTACTGAGTTTCATCTAATCGATTAAAAATTACTCGATTATATGGGCTATTAATCGATTAATCGATTAATCGATACATAATCGGACGTTCCTAAGCATTATCGAACCGAATAAAATTACAATGAAAGCTTTGTTGCAAAAGCTGAACAGTGCTTTCAGAAGTTTATTTATTGTAGCCAATGCAGAGATATGGTCGTCCTTACAAAATCTCTACGACGATCTTTCAATATATATTAAACATGGTGATAAAAGATCGACGTTTCACAATATATCTCTGGTTTGTGAGCTGCGAGTTGATAGTTGTCGCTGAGTTGTGAATAACTATTTGTAAAATTTGACAGAATATCTCACTACTAAATGTAAAGGTCGTACCGTCCTCAATCACTGAAATGAATGATATTATCGCTAGGTCTCGTTTGGCAACAACTGCTGTCTAAGACCTAATCGGTAGTACATCTCTACGATCCGAACCACAGCATCAACCACCTAGAAGGCAGTGAATAGAAGTGTCGCGGAGTTCAGCTTGGCATGTTTACACAATCAGATAACATCAATCAATTTGTCATATCCAGCACTCAACACATCTACTGAGGTAAATGACTGCGACAACTCAGCAACATTGCTGGAAAAATGATCCATCATCATAAATCCAAACTAGCAATATTGTTCGAATGGGAAAACAGCTTTTATGCACTCTTGTAATGGCTTAAACTGACTGAGCAACATGTACCTACCTACGCTCAAATAGGAACCAACAGAAAGCCTGGAAGTGAATGCTTCCTTTCCCATGACCACCAATCGAGACATGGATCCCGTTTGCGTCACTCTCCAGACAGCAGCAACAGACGGCGGCCTAGATGACCGATATCGATAAATTAGATCAATCATCAGCAAAACCTTATATACATCATCATAAGCATCTTCATAATCAGTGCGTCATCTTTCGACAATAACCAACCGCAATGGACAACTCGCATGATGTCTGGAAATTTGTAATACAATTCCAGATTGGGCTTATCTTTTGGATGCGATCTTTTCGAGTGCAACTCAAGACAAGCAACTGAACGGAGTTTTCTATAATGACCTGCAGATGCAAGCTGCTCACATCGACGAACGGTGGTCTGAAAAGGCAAAACAAGGAGTTGTTTCATTCTACATGACAAGACATCAGACAAATAGCAACACGCTTAAATGGAATAACATAATGCGTTTTTCAAGAAGAGAAGAGCTTGAAAATTAGAACATATGTCGCTGAAACTTGACAAAATCTTGAACCATCGTAACATCTTACAACTGTTTAAAGCTTTGCATAGCGTTGACATGATTGGTAAATGGCTGAGAAATGAATTGTTAAAACAGAAAGATCTAATGCACAATAGAACATTTTATAAAAGGCCAGAGAATAAATCAACAGAAGAAGAGAATAAACCCAGTAGTTGTATAGAATTACAATGTCCTAATCGGCAATATCAACAATAACGCCAACATCGGGCGTTGACAATTAAACATGATTTAATTCAGTTTCAGAATTTTCAACATAATTCAGTTTCAGAAATAGGTTTCCTTGTAGGTTTCCTTGTTGGTTTATTCTTCTTCTTCACAGGTTCGACAGTTGATGTAACTTATTTTAACAATTTAACAATCATTATTAACTGATTTTGATCATTCTGATATTAATTTTTAACACAGAGTGCTTCTGATAGTATTATGTTTAAGGGTTCTGACTCAACTGTAACAGGTTATTGCTCCCCAAAACCAACAGAAAGGAAATTTTGCCATGCGAGGCATGCAATTTTGAAAAGAATATACAGACACCTATGTGCCGTAATAATCTACGTACACTTTGTTTACTTATTTCCTTTATATATTGTATATTTGATATATATATTGCATGAACCTAATTATATTTTATTGCATTAACATATTTAAATACTGGGATGGGAGGGTGCATCAGGGCATCATTGAAGTTGCAATTGGACAATGGAGTGGACAGCCAACCGGAGTCTAGGAGGGGATGTGTCTATCATTTATGATTGGTACATTCCACTCCAACAGTTGTAATGAATTTGACGCGCCTTTCTCAAACAAACCATCTAGTGGAAAGCTTAACTGAATTGCGTATTTTGTTATTCGTTTTATTGGATCTTACTGCTGGAAGGAGATTCTCTTATTCCCGCAGGTTTCGCGTAAGTGTCTCTGCTTACGGGCTTGCCCAACCCTTTTTGGCCCTTCATACAGCAGTTTGTTGAATTTAGAACGCTAACAAAGCATGATCTTTTTGTTAAGTGGAACCGCATGCAGGGCAAGGCCCACGCTAGGATGGTGGCTTCTTACATACATACATACATACATACATTATTCAGTTTCAGAAATACAATATATCTTAAATGTGAATTTCGTGAAAGTTTACCCTCCTTGTTTTAAAAATAAGAAAAGAAAGATAACGGGATGGAATGTCAGCCTAGCTCCATCTTCGGCCTGTGTATCAAGTATGCCATAAATTCAGCAACTATTAACAAACTCATGCTGACATCATGTTGATCAATATATTATATTGCTGTAAATTTAAAATAGCAGTTACAGAAACTTACACACCGATGGCACTCCAGTTTGGATGTCTGTTCTCTGTGTTTGAGCGATGTTTTCGTTTTCCCACGCTTTTCGGCAACATAGAAAAAAATAGTTAATTTTAACATGCGCTTAAAATTTCCCCTCGTTTACTTTCAAGCCAAAGGAGACGCAAACAACGAAATTGTTTGCAATCTTTCATGAAACAGGCTAGATTCAGGCGTTATTTGGCTTGAATTTACATGAAATATCCCATTGTTTTCTGTCAAATCTAGCATTCCCTTTATATGCATTAGATAACGCAGAAAATTCGATGCTTCTTTTTATCTGTGTAACGACTGCCCCAGAAAGCACGGACGCACCCAGTTTTCAATAAAAATACTACATAAGTGTTGGAAATTCATTTTTTACTAGATATTTTGTGAAAATTACACATAAAAAATTAATTAATTTTAAAATGCGTGTAAAATATCCCTTCGCTTAAATCCAAGCTAAAGGAGGCGTAAACAACGAACTTGTTTGCAACTTTTCATACGCCATACAACAATATTGGCAATCTTTCATACAACAGGCTGGATTAAGGCGTGATCTGGCTTAAACTTACCTGAAATATCCCATTATTTTTTGGCAAATCTAGCATTCCCTCTATGTGCACTAGATAACGCAGAAAATTCAATGTTTCTTTTTATCTGTGTAGATTAGCACATCAGGTTAGTCAAGCGATTGTATGCTTATTGGTGCACCTGTTTCCGAACGTTCTTTATAAGATTCGGCCCAAACTTCTCAGAGACGAGTTTTGGCACTTTCCTACAATCTTTTAACGTAAAGACTGTATTCGATGAAATTTGGACACACGCAATTGTTCGTAACTTTTTAGTGTGTGGGTATAAATTATTGAAACTTTAACTGAATGTATTTCATTGTGTTGTGTCAATTGTGTAATGAGTTTCGTGAAAATCGGTCGAGTGATTTCAGTGATGGCTTTGAATGAAGAAATAGTGCGCCACCAAATTTTGGGCACTTACTTCGAAAACCCATACGCTTCTCATCGATGGATCGGAAAACAGCTCGGAATCGCACATTCAACCGTATCTCATGTGATCAAAACGTTCAAGGACTGTAAGACAACCAAAAAACGCGGCACATCAAATCCGGAGAAGGCAAGGATGGTATTGAATCAATTTAAGCGTTATCGCAACATTTCGATCAGGGATGTTGTGAAAAAGGCGAAAGTTTCAGTTTGTTTTGTGCAGAAAACAATGAAACGTTCTGGATTACATGTGTACAAGGTCCAGAAGGCACCGAACCGGAGCGATAAACAGAACTCGGTGGCCAAAACTCGTGCAAGAAAACTGTACAGGGAGTGGCTCACAAAACCGTTCTGCATTGTGATGGACGATGAGACCTACATTAAAGCCGAAACCAAACAAATGCCAGGACAGGAACACTACGTCGCCACCTCTAAGTTGGCCGTTTCGGAGAGTGTTCGGAAGAAGAAACTGTCGAAATTCGCCAAAAAATTCCTTGTCTGGCAAGCGATCTGCGGATGTGGCAAAATGAGTCAGCCCTTCATCACCTCTGGGACCGTCAACGGACAAATCTACAAGGACGAATGCCTCCAAAAACGACTTCTGTCCTTCTTGAGATCTCACGATGGCCCGACACTGTTTTGGCCGGATTTGGCATCTTGCCACTATGCCCTTAGATTGGTGCAAAGATAATAATGTAGTTTTTGTACCAAAAGACGTCAACCCTCCAAACACTCCGGAATTTCGCCCAATTGAAAAATTTTGGGCAATCATGAAGGCAAAGCTCGTTAAAACTCCAAAACTGCTAGAAAATGAACTTGAACTAAAGAAAGTGTGGTTAAAAGTAAGTAAGCAAGTCAGCCCTATCATTGCCCAAAATTTGATGAAAGGGGTCAAGGCAAAGGTGCCCGCATTTGGGTTGGGAGAAGAGGTTCAATAAACCAATGATGTCAAAACTTAACCATTTAGTAGTTATTTATTTCCAGAAAGTTTGAAATGAATCGGGCTGAAGGAAAATTTTTGGTGACCAATTTTGTGTGTCTAAATTTCATCAAATACAGTCTTTAGGACTACGTTTCTCTTTTCTATACCGGGTGGCATTCCGAAATTTAAAATAATGTGAGCGTTACGCAAAAGTGAAAGGTTTTTGAACGCTTAAACCTCTCGTTCGACTTAACATAATGACTTCATTCATACGCCATCTGATAGAAAAGCAAACCAATTTTTCGCATTGAAATTTGAAAAAAGTTCCATTAGAATAAGTAGTTCAAATTTTCAATTCAAAATTACCTACCTTTGCTGCCATACAAATTGCATATCAACAGGTTGAAAAATTTGTTTTCCCTTACAAGGTCGTATAAAACGGGTAGAAAATGTCTTCTTCTTCTTCAAAATAACTTTGCTTTGTTGCCGGTGTCTGATTTTTCAATTGTGGGCCGTCCCATTTTATTTAATTTGCTTCGATCTGCATTTTCACTCCCTTCTTTCTTGGCTATGCTATCAACGCTAGTATATAGCCACGGGCGAACAAAATTGGTTCATTGGTTGAAAACACGGGCTCTTTTCAATATTATCGTCGAGTGGGACCGGTATCGTCCGAGACAACACGACGTGACGCAGTGTGGCAACTGCCTTGCTTTCAGCGACGGAACTCGGAACTGCCACATGAAACCGAGATGTGGCAAGTGTGCCGGAGCACACGGCCGGCACCAAAGATTGTGCCCCGATGGACGAAGGTGCCCCAATGAAGTGCGCCAACTGTGGTGCAAATCATGAGTGCAGATATCGAACCTGCCCCAAATGTGCAGAGTTTTTGGCTATCCGAAAGAAAGCATCCACCAAGTCTCGGTCTGCTCAACGCCGTCCACCACCTCCGATGAACGAGGAGAATTTCCTGTCGCTTCGGTACCAGGTGCCAAACCTACCGCCGATCGTCAGCATCGGTTCATCATCGATTCGCGGCAGCCGCCGCCGCCCCCAACCCAGCTCCTCCTCCAGGCTGGTGCAATCTGAGTTACAGTACCTCAACGCATCCACCCGTCGATGGACAGCTCTACGAATCGGAGCAAATGGCGGAATTCGTGCAAGAACTCTATCGCCAACTACGTTCCTGCCGCTCCAAGGAGGAACAGCTCAAAGCCGTCACGTCCGTGACGATGAAATTTATTTTAAAACATGGAACGTAAACGCACCATCAGCATCCTCAACTGGAAGGCTTGTTCCATTCGGAACAGAACAGTTGAGCTCGGTGACTTCCTTAACAGGAAGACCATCGACATCGCCATCGTCATCGAGACGCATCTCAAACCGGAAATCAGCATCTTCATCCCAGGATACCGGATTATGCGACTTGATCGTAGCGGCTCTAGTGGAGGAGGAGTTGCAATCGCCCTGTGCTACAACATCAACTGCCATCTGCTTCCGAGCTTCCAGCTGCAGTCTATCGAAGTCGAATCTGCCGTCGGCCCTATCACCATCATCGCGGCCTATTGTCCCAAGCAAGCCAGTACAACCAACGGAACAACAACGACATCCGTAAGCTAACTCGGAGGCAGGGGCAGTTCATCATCGCCAGTGACCTAAATGCGAAACCGAAGCCTGGGAGAACACCCGGTGGAATCGGAACGGAATAATTCTGCAGGAATACCTGGAGGAGGGACATTACACCGTCTTGGGCCCGGATACTCCCACCCGGTTGAGTAGATCCGGGGTCCATTCGACAATCGACATCTTCCTCACCAACATGGGGAACAACATCGCCCAGCCGATCGTGCACCAGAAGCTCAGCTCGGACCACTATCCGGTGGTGGCCGAAGTTGGCTCCTCGGTCAACCGGCATCGAATCACCAGACGGAACTACCACCGTGCCAGTTGGGAGAGGTTCCGACAACACGTTGACGACAACATCGATTTCAACATGCACCTTGATTCGGTTGATGACATCGAACGGCAGCTGCAGAGCATCGAGCAAGCGATCTCCCAGGCCCGGGAGCAACATGTACCGGTGATAGATCAGGTGAGCAACTCTGTACCCATTGATAGACCCACTAAAGAACTTATTCAATTGCGCAACGCCATTCGAAGGCAATACCAGCGAACTGGTTTGCCAACGTTCAAACGTCACTGTAATCGAGTGACCAACATTATTAAAACCAGACTGGTGGACCTTAAGAATGACAATTTTGCTGACTAGATCCGCTTTCTCCCAGATTGTGCAAAACCGTTCTGGAAGTTGCCCAAAATTTTAAAAACTAAGCCAAGGCCCATTCCACCGTTGATCCCATTAGACAGCAATGGCTCTAAGGATCAATTAATTTACTCCTGCAGAAAAGGCTGCTGAAATAAGTCAACACTTCGTCAGCTCCCATAATCTCGGACAAAACATCGTCAGTCCACATGAAGCTGCCGTTAGCGAGGTTATTACTGACATCCATCTAAGCCCCAACGACTTCACAGGGGAGTTGGAGATCTCAGCTGACGAATTGTTGGCTTATATCAAAAGCTCAACGAACATGAAGGCCCCAGGTTTCGATAATGTCATGAACTTGGAGCTCAAGCAACTGAGCCCCCAGTTCTATAACCATCTGGCGATGGTTTTCAATCATTGCCTTCGACTTGGCTACTTCCCCACGTGTTGGAAGTCAGCCAAAGTCATCCCCATCCAGAAACCTGGGAAAGATCCTTCATGTTCCAAGAGCTATAGGCCCATCAGCCTTCTCTCAGGATTATCCAAGCTGTTTGAGAAAGCGATCTACCGTCGGCTTCTTTCATCTGCCGACGAGCTTGACATCTTGCTCGACAAACAATTTGGCTTCCGACGTGGTCGGTCGACAATTCACCAACTTAACACCAACTTACATCCTCAGACGGAACAAGTATGTTTCTAAATCATCTGCCATGGCACTTCTCGACATCAAGAAGGCCTTTGATAACGTGTGGCATGATGGCTTGGTGTACAAGCTGCATCAGTACAATCTTCCCATCTTTCTGGTGAAGATAATCAAAAATTATCTGACGGACAGAACATTCCGTGTTTCGCTGCAAGGTGCAGTTTCCGATGCACAAGAGATTTCCGCCGGTGTTCCGCAGTGAAGTATACAAGGTCCACTTTTGTTTAATCTATTCGCCTCGGACATACCCCCGCTCCTTGAAAATGGATCTTTGTCGTTGTTCGCCGATGATACCGCAGTCGTCCACAATGGTAGGGTAATAAGAGCGCTTACAGCGAAACTGCAGCGAAGCCTGAATGTTCTGTCTGAATATTCCACCGAATGGAAGATCAGTATCAATGCGGCGAAGACCCAGGTCATCCAATTTCCACACTCCAACTCTCCCAAACTTGTTCCGCCTGAGGATTGTAAAATAAGCCTAAACAACACAACGGTGGAATGGGCCAAATCAGCTGTTTATCTTGGCGTTACCATAGACAGCCAGCTTATTTTCAGGGAACAGGTTGTCAAAACTGTCACAAAGTGTAGCGTTCTGTTGAAGCTACTGTACCCATTGATCAACAGAAGGTCTACGTTATCCCTGAAAAACAAGCTTGCTGTCTACAAGCAAATCATACTTCCAGTCATCGAGTACGGTATGCCAATCTGGGAAAGTTGCGCAAAAACACATCACCTGAAACTTCAGCGTGTTCAAAATAAGTTCCTCAGGACGATCCTGAACACGCCTCCGAAGATAAGAACATCTGAAGTCCACCGTCTGGCCGAGATAAAAATGCTCGATGATCGCTTTAGTGAGTCTATCAATCGGTACAGGGTACGCTGCCTGACATCGGACACCAGGTCATTCGGAATCTGGTTCCCCACCCCTAGGATTTTCAAATTGTAGTATTAGTTGTAGATTAGGTAGGTTATCAAATTTTAACAAACAATGCCCCAAGGGCTGAACTGAAAAAAAAAATAATTAAACACAAAACACTCTTAACACCCAAAACACACAAAACATAAAACAAAGCTGAAGAGCCCAATGGGCTAAAACACTTAATTTGTTAAATTATAGTACATAAGACAAACAATGAAAATAAGGATCAATTTTACTACTTACTCTACCCTTGCCGTAAGACGTAGTCTACGTCAAAAATGTAATCGACCATTGCATAATAGGCTGAGTTAAGGGACACATACCCTATATTTCGGGGCAGAATTACACCGAAAAGGGTTAACCTCCCAACACTGGCCCAGAAGCCAAAAAATATGTTATCTTGAACAATTTTTGAAACGCTTCAGAATGATGTTTTTTTTTTGCTTTTGCTTGTTCTGTTCAGTAGTATATTGTCGAAGATACAAGTGTAGAATTGCTTCGTGTAGCACGTCCGTACATACAAATATTACTTTAAAATAATTTGGAAGTAAAATACAAGAGGTAGCACACTTGTCCCTGCTTCCGCTACTTCTGGAACATTGGATAGGAAGAAAACGAACCTTAATTTATTTTATCATCGGTCTTTATTCAAATACAACGTAGCTTCGAATATGAACTTATACTTCTTACATATTTACCGCCAAAGGTTTCGCGCTCTTATCATCGAGCAAGTGGCGGAAATTAAATGGCACCCCGCCCACCACTTTCATATATCATCCACCATCGTGGCTAGGGTGTTGGATGTGCCATAGCGTTCTCCTCGTGTCCTTCCGAACGGTAGTCGATTCCGATAGATTGCCATTACCACTATCACCGACAGAGCAATCAGCGCTATCAGTATCAGTACCATCATTATTTGGGTCGAACCGTTGCTGCCGGGGGTCACCGGTGCCATCGATGGCGCCTTCAATTCCATAGAGTTATGACTTAGAAATGCCGAACTTTTAGTTTGATCTATTTGCTTTGAAAGCAACAGCAGTTTTTCTACAGTACTGGTAATTTTCTCTTCAAGTTTATCATTTTTGAAGGACTGCTGGTAAATCTTGAACTCCAGCTCTTCCTTTGTTTGCTTCAATTTAGAGAGCGTTAGTTCGTTTAGTTCCTGTACCATTTTCTTCAAATCATTCGAAACGTAGGTCTCGTTGGTTGCATTGGCTAGTTGTGACATTTTTACATCCAGGATCGATTGTTTCACCTCCAAAATCTGGTTTTCCAAGGAAATTACCTTTTTCGTTAGATCGTAGATATCTCCCTCAATTTGTTCGGATTTGTTGGCAATGGCCACTCGCTGGTCGTTGAACTTGTTGATATCATCAATCGTATTCTGCATGATCTGTTTGATTTCCGTTGAGTCAAATATTGGAGCTGAACTATTCAGATATTTGTCCAAATGCTGAGCGGTGATGCTCCACTCATTCAGTGGATTTGTGCTATCGGTGCAATAGATACCTTTAACGTTGGTTTTATCCGCAATCAAATTCTCCGATTTGAAGCCACCCACTTTGATTGATCGCGCGTTGAGGCTACGTATCATTTGCGTTAGATAAGTACAGTTCCAGTTGTTGTCCGCAATGCTTATTTTAGTCAGAGAAGGGAATATTTTGTGCAGCTCTTCATAATTGACGTCTTTTAGGCGATTTCCTTCGATGAAAATTTCCTCAACTAAATGAGAAGAAGTGAAAATATCAAAATCGATGCGGTTCAGGTTGTTGTAGGAGATATCCAAACGTTTGAGTTCTGTCAACTGGGAAAAGGTACCGTGTTGCAAATTACTGATCTTCGTGTCTTCAAGATTCAAATCGATCAGATTTTTAAGCAAGGCAAAATTTGACAACTTCAGTGCACCTATTTTATTGTGCGACAAGTCAAGCGACTCTAGAGAGCTGATTTGATCTATTCCATCCATCGAAGTTAGATTATTCCATGTCAAGCTCAAAACCGTCAATTTTAGGTTTTTAAAGTCGTCGGCTGTGATTTCCGATATGCTGTTGTTATTGAGGTATACACTTTCCACGTATGGACTGAGCTTTACGTTTTGCAGTTTGTTATCGATAAGGTTCAGTCTTTTAACGTTCAAAGTGTCAAACTCGAAACTGGTCAGACTGTTATTTCTCAGCCAAAGGTATTCCATTTCACTTATGCTACTGAACAAATCTTTGTCCATGAATACCATCTGGTTACTTTGCAAAAACAGCATCGTCAGAAGTGTGTTGTACTGGAACAATCCGCTCTGCAGAGTTTGTAGCTCATTTTTAGCAGCATATAATTTTTTCAAGTTTGTCAAATGGGAAAATATGCCGTCATTTAGAGCTTTCAATTTGTTTCCAGTTAGCATCAACGTTCCTAGCTTGTTCAAGTTGTTGAAGGCTTTTTCTTCAATTTTCGTGATGTTATTGTAGCTGAGGTCCAGTATGCTCAATTGGCTTGCACCGGTGAAAACATAATTGTTCAATTCAGCAAGACTGTTTCCGGATAAGTTCAAAAATAGTAGGTGGGTTGCTCTTTCGAACGTGTATCGACTGACTAGTTCTATTTCGCAATCAGCAACGTTCAGCACCTGAACAGTGGAATACGCCTCAAAAATCTTTTTTGGAATTTCAATCAGAATCGAATTGACGAACCGGAAGTTGTAGCGAGTGTAGTAGCTTGATTGGAAGGATACATCTTTCGATATTTCTTCGATGCGTACGCCACGGAAGGTACAGTTTTGATTGTTATTATAGTAACCGGCTTCCCCTTCACACGCAAGATGGAGTCCATGAGCGACCGCTACAGATACGAAAACTAGGGTGAGGATGCTGGAAAAGAAGACAAAACAAAACTATATTCATTTATGCAGTTACAAATCACCATAATGATCGTTTTAAAATATAGTGACTTTATTTGTTGGATGGTAAAATAGAACGGAATAATTATTTTATTAAACCAAATTGCATTTTAGGTGTTGAGTGTGCAGCCCCTTTGCACTCACCATATCTACAAACCTTTGAGAGCCGTGTTGCCCCTTCTTTTCGGTAACACCCAGGGATGCCATATTCACAGACATGTCTGTAAAGTTGCAGACTTTTAATTTTTATTGCAGACTGTTTTAGCAATGCAGACATTTAGCAGACATTTTATTTATGGTGCAAACTTTTACAGACATTTGAAATATTTTTTAAATTTCAAATAAAGGTATTCTGTGAAGTTCGGATTTAAAACGTACTAAGTACGCAGTATAGTATTTAAACCCAGTATAGTAGAAACGGTAAGCAGCTTTGTTAAAATGTTTATAAATATCGTAGGTAGCATTTAAAGTAGAAATCCTTCAAGAAACGAAAGCGGTGAGCCACTTGGAGACAAAATGAGCCCGGGAAAAGTATTGTATAGGTCCTTTCCGAGGGTAAAGGGTGTCCACGATGAAATTGCCACACACAAAATTGATTCGCAAAATTCGAGTTTTCATCCGATTGCCATCAAAGGATTGAGGGATTGAGATATAACTTTTAAACTTCATTTTACCATTTTACTCGTATTTTATTTACAGTCCATACGCAAATGCCCGCACCTTGGCGTTAACCCCGGCCATAAGATTCTGCACAACCTGTGAATCAACCGTTTTTTGCATGTAAACCCATATTCTTCAGTTCCTCGACTGTCTTCACTACCTTAGGTCGTTTAAGAAGGTGCTGCTTCATAATCGCCCAGTACTTCTCGATGGGGCGGAGCTCCGGAGTGTTGGGAGGGTTGAACATTTTCGGCACGAATTGACCTATTGTCCGCATACCACTTCAGCACGTCCTTGAGTAGTGGCATGAGGCCAAATCCGGCCAGAAAGATTGTTGGGACGTTGTGGGCCTTTCAGGAGAGGAAGCAGCCGCTTCTGGAGGCACTCTTTATGTACACCTGTCCGTTCATCGTGTCCTGGGTCACGAAAGGTGCACTCCGCTTCCCGCACGTGCCGATGGCTTGCCAAACCAGGAATTTTTTCGCCAATTTGGACATCTTCTGAGTGCGGACATGCTCCGGAACGCTGAACTTATCCTTGGCCATGAAAAACAGGTTGCCGGGGATCTGTTTGAAGACGACCTTCACATATGTTTCGTCGTCCATGATGCATCATTCAACTTTCATCAGCATGTTGAGGTACAACTTCCTGGCACGGGTTTTGGCGGACTTGTTCTGCTTCTCGTCGCGATTAGGGGCCTTTTGTACCTTGAACGTTCGAAGCCCAGCCTTAGTTTTGGCCTTCTGGACAAAACTTCGGCTTAGGTGCAGCTTCTTAGCCACATCCTGAAGGGAGGCGTTCGGATTTCGGTTGAAGGCCCCAACTACGCGGTTGTGATTTTTGGTGTTGTACGGAATACTTTTTCCTTCACTTCTGGGCTTCCGATCGGTGGTCAACCGTTCCTCGAACCACTTAATCACTCGCGACACCGTGGAATTCGCGATTCCCAACGTTTTAGCGATGGAACGATGCGAGAGATCCTTGTTCTCGTGATGAATGCACAAGATTTTATCACGCACGAGCTGTTCTTTCGACTCCATTTCCGCGAGTTTTGATCACAGGACTTTAAAACTTGCAGGTAAATAATGCACTATGAACTAAATCCACCCAAATTTTCATTAAATTCTACCCAACGGTTAAAAAGTTAGAGCAATTTCATAGTGTGGCAATTTTATCGTGGACACCCTTTAACATGGAGTCTCTACTTATGGTAGTGTTTAATCCCACGCGTGTTCAAACCCATGCGAAAAATTACTGTCAAAGCGTTGGTAATATTAGTCCTTTGCTATTAAGTCACAACGAAAATCAAAGTTCACAACAATACAAATCAAATTTGAGAAACTTAGAGACTTCCTCGAAATTTTGTATTTTTTCCTAAGGTCAGGTAGAAACTTCTCAGAAGTATTGGGAGCAAGCATTTCATGCAAGAAGAACCTTCAAAAATTACATTACCGAAGTTCAAGATCATACTTACCAGAATTAGAAGACAGAACTTCTCCAAGAAACAGGAGAGGCCTTATCAGAGCTTCAGGAAGATGTGGAGGGGAGAGGACTTCTCTAAAATTTGGAATTTTTCAGAGGTTTTGGAGTTCTTCCCAGAAATTCAAGACTGAACTTCCCAGATCCCTATAATTTCTCAAATAATCTGGAAAAAATCATCCGGACGATGCGTTATAGAAGTAGAAGAAAGAACTTCTCTCAAGTTCAGGAAATAACTTCCCAGAAATTTCGGAAGAAACTTCTCGAAATAATCGTTGGAACTTCCTAGAAGTGCTTGGTGAGGAGAAAATTCTGCATTTCAGAATAAGGATTTCTCAAAATTCTTTAGGGAGAAAAGAATAAAACTTTCCAGGAGCATTGGGGGCACTTCTTTCTAATATAAGCACGAATTTCCCCATAGTTCGGAATCTAACTTCCCCAAAGTTCTGGAGAAAACTTCCCAAAAATTCTGGAGAAAACTTCCCAAAAATTCAGAAGAGGACTCCTCAGAAGTCCAGGAAGAAACTTCAAGAACAAATTTAAGGGAATTTTCCTAAAAATTTTTGAATAAAAATTTTCTCGCAGTGCCGAATGGGATCAATCAGAAGTTTGGAAAGAAAAGACTCAGGAAAAAACTTCCTCGAATTTAAGGAAGAAACCTACCAGAGAGGGCACTACCTATAGGGTCAAGAAGGAATTTAAAAAAAAAAATCAGTAAAGAGCTCTTCAGAAGCTCACAAGAGGATTTCTCAGAAGTTGCGAAGAGACCAAAAGTTCAGTTATAACTACCCAAAAGGGCTAGAGAGCTTCCCTAAAGTTCCGAATCAAACATTCCAGCATTTCAGAATGAGAACGGCTCGAAGTTCACAAAATCTTAGAAGTTATGGTAGATTCTTTTGATAAAATCAGGAAGAAACTTTCCAGAAGTATAGGGGGATCTTTCTAGTAGTTCAATCCTAGAGGGTTTGAGCTGTTTAGTGGAATACCTGTAACTAGAAATTAGAAGAAGAATTAGTATCTTCCATTTAATTCCAACTACCTTTGCTTATCTTCGACAGATACGCGTATTTCGTCTACAATGTGCAGACTTCTTCAGTGTCTCGTACTAATAACTCGACGTTATTAGTACGAGACACTGAAGAAGTCTGCACATTGTAGACGAAATACGCGTATCTGTCGAAGATAAGCAAAGGTAGTTGGAATTAAATGGAAAATACTAATTCTTCTTCTAATTTCTAGTTAGTAGTTCAAGCTGGAATTTCTCAGAAATTCAGGAACAAACTTCCCCGAAGTTCAGGACAATACTCTCTGAAGTTCAGAAGAGATTATTTCGACAGTTCAGGAAAAAACTTCTCAGAAGTTCAGGAAGAAACTTCTAGCAACTAAAGAAAATTTTCCAAGAAATTCTGAAGATTACTTTCTCAAAGTTTTGCAGAAACTTTCCTCGTAGTTCAGGATGGGACTTATCAGAAGTTTAGAAAGTAACTATGTTCAGGAAATAAATTACCAAATGTTTCTGGAATGTGAGGTTGTGTTCTTAAATGTGAATTACGAAGAAAAGAAGGTGTAACTGCCAAGAAGTTCATGAGGAATTTTGCCTGAAGATCAGGACGAAACCTCCCAGAATAAAGCAAAGAGCCTTGCAAAAAAAAAACAGGAGAGAGTTTCCCTGAAATTTAAGAGAAGCAGTCTATACAAAAATCATTCATATGACCATAATGATATTGATGATCATGAGTGATGATGACACCATATTAAAATATGGTACACACCATCAATGGTTGTTGAATAAAAAAAAAATCTGTTGAATTTATCAAATGTAAACTAAATTTTGATTTTAAAATACAAAACTGGAAAGAGCGTTACAGGGGGGAAAAAAACTATGGAAAATGGTCTCATATATGCGAATGCTTCAAGCTTCAGTGTAACTATAAAAATATGAAACAGGTTACATACAATCCAAGATATAGATGCAGACATGTTAACATAATCACACAAATAGCGATAATGACATAACTGGATATCTTATTACGTCTTTTCGTTGAAAGAACTCTAATTTTCTAAAAAAAAACTTTACAGACTTTTATCGACATTCATATATTTCAAATTTATATCACAGACATTTTAAAAAAATATCTGGCATCCCTGGTAACACCACTGCACTATGGTCCAGATCACGAATTTACGAGGAAACATGCTCCCAGCGTCTAACCTTAAAACTTTACAGCAAAGTGATGTTCTACAACATGGTTTGTATCATCAAGGCCCATTTTTTGATGTTGATTAAAATTAGGGTGGTCCCCATTTTCACGGAATTACAAAAACTAACTTTGTTATTTGTAGAAATAGACGTTTACATTCTTCAACAAAGTTGTAGCGCAAAAAATTTCATGGAATTTTCATATATACATTTCTTTGTAGCTTTAAAATTGACCGATTTAGAGCAATTTTCCCTCATCAGCTTAGGGTGTTTTTTATGGTACACCCTAAGCTGATGAGGGAAAATTGCTCTATATCGATCAATTTTCAAGCTACAAAAAAAAATGTATATACAGAAATTCCATGAAATTTTTTGCGCTACAACTTTGTTGAAGAATGCAAACGTCTATTTCTACAAATAAAAAAGTTAGTTTTTGTATTTCCGTGAAAATGGGGACCACCCTAATATTAATTAACATCAAAAAATGGGCCTTGATATTACAGACCATGTTGTAGAACATTACTTTGCTGTAAAGTTTCAAGTTTAAGCGCTGAGAGCATGTTTCCACGTACATTCGTTATCTGGACCATAGTGCACTGCCTAGAGATAAATAAAAACAACAACACTTCCGTTTGTTATTCCAAAAGTTCTTTTCCGATAATAAACACGTTATTTTCATTAACTATATATTCTCGTCGTTCTTGTCGGCTTTTCTTGTTTGGCCATCCGAAATATCCAGGGACCTGGCAACCCTATCCTAGTAACTAACGTTTGACAGTATGCAACATATCGTGGGCCTTATTTGAATAAGGCCCGTCTGACGACGGGTAAGAGCGCCAGTATTGTTTACAAACAATGAATCTTTTGATGTTTGGATGTTAGAGATTTGGCTGCAGCAAAATGACTGCCCGCCAGGTCCCTGGAAATATCCCTTCAGGTTTTGGGCCCGGGATACGTTTTGTCGGTTCCGTCGCGTAATTGAGTGGAAGTGATACCAATGCACAGTGAGAAAAAATGAACCCAAATTCTCAAGTAGGAGAAGCCGCTGGTTTTTGAACCAAACCAAATGCATTCCTGAAGCGAAATGGGCTAATAAATCGATTGGCGTAGGTTTCGTGTTGTGTAGAGCACGGGAAGGGGCTCGTTTTGCCCCAATTCACCCGAAATTGATGGTTTTTCTCCATTTTCAAACCCTCTACGTTACGAGCATGACACATTATAATTCTCTCTAAGTGAATCCACTCGACTCTTGATAACATTCTCATATAACCTATTCTAGCAACTGAAGTGCGGTCGATATTGCGGTTTATTGTGGCGATTGTGTCTATTTTGAAAGAATCTATCAAAATAAAAAAATGCACTCTATTGAAATACACAGAGGTTTTGTTTTTACACGGGGGATACGTTCCACTTTTACTATGAAACCCGATAAACATTAAAAATTACTTTGATTTTGTTTGCTTGTTTAACCTTTTCATGCAATGGTCAAAACTCAATTTCTGGAAATGTTTAGTATTTACGCCCAAAATTGTGAATTGTTTGAAAAACAACCATATGATCAATGTTTGCTCAAAACGGAAAATGTGATTCGAATGATGTCGAAAAGTTGTTCCGTTCTGGAGTTATCGCCGAAAACAAACCGTTTAAAAAAAACCGTGTATGAAAAGACCTCAGTGTATGTGGATGAATTGGGGTAAAACGGGTCAGACACAACTTGAAATTATCCCCTGTCACGTTTCTAAATGTAATATGTGTAAAATGTATGCATTTTGACTCAAAATATATTGCGGAGATTGCAACTATATGAGCAAAATTAATAAAAACCATCAATTGAAAGATTTTGGGGCAAAACGGGCTTCACTGATAGGCAAAATAAAGTGCCCACCTCTTCGTTTTTTCAATTTCTCTCATTTACTTGGTTCAAATTAAAGTAAACACAGTGTAGTTTTTTTTCTTATTTTATTTTTTATATTCTTTTTAAGTTTTACTTATGGAATACTGAAAAAAAGAAGTTTTACTTAAAGAAAAAACAAATCAATTTGTGTTCAAAAAAAAAAAAAACAGTGACAAAATAAAGTGCCCACTTCAAAAATCGACATGTTTTCGATAAGTTTCCATTGGAAGACCCCTCGATTGTTTATGTTTTGATATTTTGACATGTTTTGAAGCAAACGGCTCCACCTGGTGCATTTGTATACGTGATCGCATTTGATTCAATTGAAAATAAAAGGAAAACGCAGTGCTTTCGAAAGTGATTCCCTTGTGTTTCCGAAAATTGGTCATTCGTGATGTGCAAAACGGTGAATCGTACCGGGCTGTCGCTGAGAAGTACAGTATCAGTAAGGCAACGGTTGGCAAAATTCTTCTAAAGCTTAAAACGTTTGGATCAGTGGTGGATCGCCCTGGCAGAGGCAGGAAGCGGAAAACGGATGCGAGAACGGACACCAAGATCATGCGCGAAGTCAAGAAGAACCCGAAGGTAACTGTCCACGAGATCCAGGAAACCCTTCAGTTATCAGTTTCCGGTCGAACTGTTCGTCGCCGTCTCGTAGCACAGGTGTTGAATAGCAAACTTGCCCGGAAGCGCCCATTTATCAGCAAGGCAAACAAAACCAAACGGCTTTAGTTTGCTAAGGAGCATGCTGATAAGCCCCTAGAGTTCTGGAAAACGGTTCTCTGGACGGACGAATCAAAATTCGAGCTGTTTAACCGAAAGCGGCGGGTTCGTGTTTGGTGCAGATCGGGAGAGGAGCTTCAGGAGCGCCACATCCAAGGCACGATGAAGCATGGAGGAGGAAATGCGATGGTCTGGGGGTGTTTTTCGTGGGGTGGAGTGGGAAGCATTGTGAAAGTCGACGGGATAATGACGGCAGATTCTTACATCAACATCCTGCGAGAAAATCTGGAGGTTTCGCTGATCCAGACGGGCCTTGAAGAGAAGTTCGTATTCCAGCAGGACAACGACCCGAAGCATACTGCCAAGAAGACCAAGTCTTTCTTCCGGTCTTGTCGGATCAAACCGCTGGAATGGCCTCCACAAAGCCCGGACCTCAATCCCATCGAGAA
This sequence comes from Aedes japonicus, assembly GCA_034211315.2. Classification (NCBI taxonomy): domain Eukaryota; kingdom Metazoa; phylum Arthropoda; class Insecta; order Diptera; family Culicidae; genus Aedes; species Aedes japonicus. Next base: position 126,290 of record JASCZW010004238.1, on the reverse strand, counting down.
TTTGTGGGCGATTCTCGATGCCAGGGTTGACAAAACTGGTGTTACCAATAAAAATAACTATTTTGAAGCCCTGGAGCGCGCCTGGGAAGAGCTAGATCCACAGCACCTAAAGAACCTGGGTCCTGAAGGCCAAAGGAGGACACATCAATTATTGAAATGCTTTTATTTTACTTTAATTTATGTTTTCTGTAGCCTAAATGAAGTGGGCACTTTATTTTGTCATTGTTTTTTTTTCATGACAAATTATTTTTTTAAGTAAAACTCCTTTTTTTTTTGCAGCATTCCATAAGTGAAACATAAAAAGAATATAAAAAATAAGATAATAAAAAAAAAGTGTGTTTACTTTAATTTGAACCAAGTGAATGAGAGAAATTGAAAAAACGATGAGGTGGGCACTTTATTTTGCCTATAAGTGTACATATGTATGCAATAAAACTCTCGTTTTTCCAATGCTACGAACAAAAAATGCTGTTTAAAATACATTTTGAAACTTCAAATGGATTGTAGACACAATTCTTTCAAGATCTAACAATTTCCTAATCTTGTTAGGTGCCTTGTCACCTAATTATTGTTTTTTCAACTATTTTTTAAATTTTTTAAATAATTCTAGCAATAATTCAGTGGCGCATTAAAATTTTCAAACATTTATGTTATAAAACACCAATAAACTGAATGTCGCATGAAGAATTTATTATATGCAGGCAAAAAAACAGATGCATTTCTGGTCAATTTTACAATTAATTTACATACGCAACCACTTTGGAAAAGTAATACCATATGATTTTTTTTCTTCAGTAGCTTCCATTCGACTATAAACAAAAAAAAAGTCCTCATTCAGCAGAATGAATCCAAAAAATGGAAGCTTTGAAACATATTTGTGACCGACTGGAAGTGTTTTTAAAGAGGAAAATCATAAAACTATCAAAACTTGTGGTAGTTTTATCATAGTTTTAAGCATGTCTTGAATGTCATTACAAGTATGTACTGATAAAACTATCAAGTTTTAAGCTAACCTTGGGAAATAGTCTTGAGAACCTCTTGTTGTATAGGCCTTTTGGATTTTATGAGGGTTTTATGGCTATTTTATCGATGTTATGTAGAATATCTAGTTTTATGCGTGGTTTTATCAAATGAGTCTTGAAAACTTCTTCAAGTGTACCTTAAAATTGAATTTGTTACTTGGGTACTGTACCGTTACATACAGTGTTAACGGTATCAACAACGATCTTCAACAAGATCTTTAAGTTCTCTTTTAGAATTGTTTCAAATTTAAATTGAAAGCAGTGCTCTTAAATAATCAGTATCGCGAATAATCTTGACAATTGTGCTGTAATTGTGATAAAGTAATTTGTAATTAGTTTGTTCATACAAAATGACGATATTCAAAGACGTAATGTTGATTCTTGTACATCAACGTAATAGCAGACTGAATGTCTATATTTGTGTACACTTTTCGTAAGCCACTAAGAGCTAAAGGCTCATCGACAAGTAAAGGAATGTCAATAAATAAAAAAAAAAAATGAAACAAATTTTACTCTGGAATATTGTAGTATTGCTTGGTCCCCAACTCATAACTCGCATTTTGACCGAATAGAATCAGTACAAAATCAATTTCTTCTAAAAGGATGATACCTTTTTCAAGAAAACTAAGCTGAGTCCAACCTTTTATAAGTAGTTTGGCAGTGCCGTGCATACATCTTACTTTTTATTTATTTACATATATTTGCTCAGTTATTGCAGTTATAGGTAGAGATAACCATATGGCTTAACGGAATGGCTGACTATTTGAAAGGTAATCAAATTGAATCTGAATAACCAAATTAACATATGCACAAAGACTTGAATGAGAATGTGTCAGTCTTCCCTAGCCGTCAGTAAGGCAGCTACAGAGCAACCTCGGAGGTGACTGGGTTCGATTCTCAGTCTGGTCTAGGAGTTTTTCGACTTCCTGGGCATCGCGCATGATTGTATTTGCCTCACAATCATTCTAATGCTAAATTGGTACCTGACATCAAAAGCTCTCAGTTAATAACTGTGGAAGTGCATTTAGAACACTAAGTTGAGAGCAAGCAATCAGCGAATTGTAGAAATAATAAGCTTGAAACGCTAAAGAAGAAGATATGTTGAATAAAAAATCGGTTTGAACATCGGTTAATAATAGTCACCATTGTTGAAGCCAACATTTCCCCTTTCCCGATTTGCTCTTCCGTCGCATAAGGCGCGCTGCATCCTTATCAGCTTCGCGAATCGGCAATGGTTTCATTTGTATACCACACCGTTTCGCAGTGCATTGATTGATCTGAAATTTCATTGACATTAAACTTCACACACCTTCACGGCAACTATGAAATCGAAATTAGTACAAAATTCGATCGATCAATGTCAAATACGGCCTTTTGAATCAAATTATGACCATTTCCAATCAACACAAATTTTTTGACTTGTGATTATCAAAACTATATCAACTCGTAAGAAATACTACGAAACCACTCTCTACTTAATTAGACATTTTTTAATGTTTATTGGAGAACATAAATGTACGATAGCATTGAGAAGTAAATAAAAAATGATTGTATACGAAAACGCGCTACTCAACGTCGGTTATCGCAGTTTTAGTAAGTCATGAATATACAATAAACGCACTGCTCACAAAAATGTTATACTTTTTCACTAGGTACTACTGGTTGCATTAATTAGAGAATTTAAATGCTGCTTATCGACGTATTTTCGAATATTATAATCCAAACGATTTTTTCTGGTATACCTCCATATTAAACAACTTTATTTTCAGACAGTTTTCATCGATTTCTCAAGAATAACTTCTTGTTCAAGAAAAGTAGTACGAACTATCCAATGTTTGGTTATGAGACAACTTCTAATCTGTTGCTTGCAATGATTTGTATAAATTAACTCTCATTTGGGAGAAATGCACGATAGAAGTCAAAAAATATAATTGCTTTATATCGAGGTATGCCTCTAATCATATTCAAGTTCCAAAGCAATAGTCACGCTACTGAAAATCTTTTTTTATCCTATCTCATAATAAAAAAAACAAGAGTTTAACTTGTGCGAGTTCACTAGATAAGCCGTCATTAATTTCTGTGCAGTTCTATTTTCCATTGGTGATGACAAAACAAAAATTTAGAAGCTGATTTTATTTGAATTTGATTAATTAGAGATTGGTTTATTTATCCTACACATGGTTAACCAATTGAGTTGCATATTTGCATATGGATGGATTATTGCACAATTGCAATTATTTGAAGAACAATGATTTTTGCATAATAGAAAGCACATACCTTTTAACCGAATTTAACATAGCGACAATAAACGCTTATCACGACTACTTATGTTTTTTTAAATATATGTTTCTCTTAGTGCTTCTAGACCGAAACTGATTATATCAGAGAAGACGGTTTTTTCATGCTCGATGGCTTTCGTTGACGTACATTGCTTAAAGGCGAATCTCAATGAATACCCAATATTTAGACAAAAATATGCTGTAAATTTAAATCGCGTTTCAATCGTCGTACTTTTCGCCACAGTTGATTCGCAACTCTTACATAAGAATTCCTGTTCATCAGTTATAGATACAAGCCATTCTCAAACATTCTTCCGCAGATATCCTTATCAGAGAGAATAAATCTGCTTACGACTGTTTCCCTCGTATGCGCTACATTCATTTTGCAGCCTGATCACTACGCATAGTTTGTTTTCACTAGGGTGGTTCAAATGGAAACATTGCATGGGAAGAGCGGCATTCAAAAAATGTCTGTTCAGTACTATGAGTGGGGCAAAAATCCAGTTTCACAACGTGATGCATACGATATGTTTATATCAAATTAGTTTCATAGAAATATGCGATAATGTATAACTACACTTTAGCACCTTAGGAAACTGAATGTTCAGTGGGTGGCCACTGTTATTAGTAATTTTAAATAAATTCATTTATTTGTTCAAGCTCAACCACATGAACATCCCAAGTAAAAATTTTTATTTGGAAAAACGTTTCTTCAAATTCACTGTTGAGCTTAATGCTTATCAACAGTCATTTTATGTTTGATCAATGCTTTTCAACCTTTGTTTACTCAATATTGGAGAATATATTCAACATTCGCTGTTGACAACTTTTGAATAGAAATGTTTATTCAAGAATTCTCATTTGTATTTATTTAACATCAACCATTTGATTGGTTTCGTTAGTTTCGCAGCGGATGTACTGTTCCAATCGAATGTTGGGTTTTGAGCGAAAGGGCATGTATCCAATGGTACTCGAACCATGGACGTCAATCTTTGCCTAACATCCCACTGCGGGGTAGGTTGTAGCGACGGAACAAGTCCGCCAATTCAACAGGCAAAAATTGACGCATGGAAAGACGCTCATGTACCACTGTGGCTTGTATATTTTATTCTTAGCGATCTATTGTGTGCACTCTGTTTACTGATGCGCACATGGGAGAGGAACTCTCTCCTTTTTTGGGTTTGTTTTGATTCGCACCGACTGACGATCACTAAAGGATGTTAGGCAAAGATTGACGTCCATGGTTCGAGTACCATTGGATACATGCCCTTTCGCTCAATTTTCAAAAACATCTGTTAATTTTCCTACCTGCCGCACTCTGACGGACCTTTCAACACTTTCTCTTCACATCTTTCATTCTAGCCAAAAACATTGTTGTTCACTCTTGGTGCCTCATGGTGATGAGCGAACATCTCCTTCTACATCACTTAGAATATATTTACACTATTTTTTTATATTAATTCATTGAATATAAAATTTGATATGTTTATAAGTTAATATCCCCATGACGGAGCAAATTGTTTTTTCTCGATAAGTGTTTCTTATGCAAAAAATCTGCTGAACACATTGGAGCCATAAAAATTGAAAAAAAAGTAGGGGCATTTTGAGAGAAATGCAATTTAATATTTCAACCACAAAAATAAAAATTTTGGCAACCCTGTAAAAAATATAAAAAATATTTATTTGGTAGCAAATTTAATTTCCTTCAAGAAAAGTATCTAAGATTGTTTGTAGCGTTTTTATTCATTGAGATATTCAATAAACAAAATATAAACTTTTCAAAAATCTCAAAAAATGGAGGCAGCCCATGGGCCGAGGGGTTCTCCGATTGGTCTAAGACTTTGGATTTTTGATAAATAGCCTAGAACAAGTATATCAGCCAATTTTGGTTCGAATCAAAGAGGATCGATGCATTCCTCCCGTCACTTGATATAGAATGACCCATATGTAAGTGATTAAGTTCGTTAGAACATTCTAAAGGGTGTCCACAGTTAAATTGCATCACTTTCAATAAGCTGTAACATTACGCCCTTTAGGTTGATTTCAACAAAATTTTGGGTGAAATGACCTCAGCGTGTTTTTTTTAAATTGCGTGAGTTTCATTGCGAAATGTGTTGTTTCGTAGTTTTGAAAATGGAGTCGAAAGAACAGCAAGTGCGCGAGAATATTTTGCACACGCACCTCGACAGCCCACTTCTTTCGCACCGAGCCATCGGTAAGATGTTGGAAATTCAAGTCGAAAAGTTTCGTGCAGAAAGCCAATAAACGAACCGGCCTCCGTTCATTCAAAGTTCAGAAAGCTCCAAAACGGAATGAAAAATAGGATAGGGCTGCTAAAACACGTGCGCGTATGCTGTACACACAAATGTTGACGAAACAACACTGCTGCATCATGAACGATGGAACACGCGTAAAAGCGGACTTTGAACAAATTCCCGGCAACTAGTATGTGACTGCGAAAGACAAGTTCGATGTTCCAGAGTCTCTCAGGAAACCGCAAGTGTCAAAGTTCTCCAAGAAATTCATAATTTGGCAGGGGATTTGTTCGTGTGGTAAACGGAGCAAGCTTTTCGATACAATTTCAACTGTAAATGGTCAAGTATACATGAATGAACGCCTAAAAAAATGACTGCTTCCGTTTCTCAAAACACACAACGTTCCTACAATTTTTTGGCCGGACCTAGCCTCTTGTCACCACTAGAAGGATGTTCTGGAGTGGTACAAGACGAATGGTGTCAATTTCATGGCGAAGGATCTTAATCCTCCAAACTCTCCAGAGTTGCGGCCAACTGATTAATAACTTTGTAAGCATCCTAAAGTTGTGACTACAGAACAGGAAATGTTGAAGTCATGGTTGAAAGCGAAAAAAATATCGGTTCAAGCGTTGTACAAAATCTTATGCGTGGTATTAAGAAGAAAGTTCGGGCTTTTGGATTTGGTAAAGAAATACAGTGAAATAAAAATCCCTAAACCAAGAAGCCTTAGAATCTATAACATGATGAGGATAATGGCCAAAACCCAAACGTCTTTGGAATTAATATTATACTAGCCGCTCATTGTGAGATTTGCACTGCACTTTTCCCTCATCAGTTCGTTTGTGTTTCTCCACAGCATACCTGCGTCACGATAGAACGTTATGTTTGTGATTGACGGAATCCTCCATTTTTTTTTGAGCCCGGGTGTCAGTAATTCGTACTTCGGAACAGTAGGTGAAAGAATGTTTTGATTGCATCAATTGTTCATATAACCAATGTCATTGGTGACTGCTTCATCTTCAGTTTCCGCTTAATTATCGCCCAATACTTATCTTTTGGATGGAACTGAGGATGAACTTTGGGATGAACTGGACCCTATTACCCTTGACGGACTTATTCGCGAAAATAAACTTGAATCTGCCAGAAACATTGCCGCAAGCAGGAGCCGTTTAGAACCGGGATTTGTTTGAAATCTGCTTTAGAATAGGTTTCATCATCGATCAAGAGACATACTTCGAGTTTCATCAGATTTTTGTTGTACAACTTACGGGCCCGAGCTCTGATCACTGTTTGTTGTTTGAGGATTCAGTTGGGTTGCTTACTTGCTCGGTAACATTTACGTTCCCGGAGACGGATTCGCCGAACAGTCCAACGGTCGCCATTCAGTTGTTTCACAAAATCATAATCCGAGATGTTGGGATTAAGCTTAATTTTTCGAATTTGACGATCAACGGTTCAACTTTGCGCTTGATTTGCACTTCGCACGCAGTTGTTAAAATTTTTATTCACTTTCTAATCACTCGCCCTACAGTACTTTTAGGATAATCCAGGAGTTTTGCCAACTTTCAAGTTGACGCAGATGGATTTTCCAGGTAACTGTGAGCAATTGTTTTACTTCTCTCTCTGCATGATGAATATCTTGTAGCCACGTTAGTTCTGAACCGTGGAAACAATAGATCGAGCATAACTGTTTAGTGAACGTCCATTAATTAAGTCACGCAAAAATTGACTTTTTATACCCCCCCTTGTCACGTTTTTTGTATGAACCTTCAATTTTTTTTGTATGGATCGTCATGTTTTCTCAAACCCCCCCTCCCCCTCTACTACGTGACATAATTAATGGACCTTCCCTTACAGATAGCGAAATGCTGTGAAAAACTTGCATATCCGACCACTTAGAGCGCCGCTATCTCTAAAATGAAGTGCTTCCTTTCAAAATGATCCATCTTATATGCTTAACCCGTACATGAAATTTATAACGAACATGAAACTTTTTAAGTTTTCTCACGTTATATACCTATATTCGGTACCACCCTAATGTTGATTTATGTCGGTTTTGTCTATATATACATACATATTGTCGTCGCGCTTGAAACCCGGAATAAGTTACAACCGACAATGCATCTTTTACATGTTTTACACTGCAAACTTGATGTCGGACACAGAGCGCCTTATGGCGCATCTGCTGTGTTCTACAACGAACTATATCCAAACAGAAGAAAAACCCCTAGTCTGGTGTGACTTATTCCGATTATCAATTAGAATGAAAGTATGCTTTGCTGACAAATGTTTATCTCAAGAGCTCGCTTTTGTTTACATTGCCGTTTGTGCTGTAGGAGACGACACCCGAGCAGTGGATCATACCAAATGGATAACAAGTTCTAATATCAGAATATCATTTATTGTTCGCTGAATATGCTATCATTCAGGCTGAATAAACAGTCAAATAACGAAGGAAATAATAAATGCATATTCGTTGCATATCGTAATATAAACTCGTTTTATTATTACTGAATTTCTGTACTAATATTCTGCGAAGAGAAAAAATTTCTTGAAGTAATTTCAATTTATGTCATCAACTAAAATCATACACTAATAACTGGAGTAGTACTTCTGGTTTAAAGGAAAATTTCATATTCATAACATGCTGGTCGCATTGAAATTTTAACGTGTAATCAGAAAAGTTCGTCGAAAATCGTCTAAAAAGAAGGCTAGCAGATGGCAACCTTAATGTCATTTAACCGAGACTGCATCAACTCTATTCAGCTCTTCGATACTTCCTACAATGTGTGTCATTGCGATCGTAGTGCCAAATATAGCCGTATGACAAGTTCCTGGACGCACTCCTCGCTTTTTTTCCGACAGTTCTCCAGCTCGAAAAGTGAACTAAGGAACGGTGGAAATTTGGAGCAAATATGCATATCATATCATGTCATCAAGGGCCTAAAGCTGTTGCTGATGGCTGTTTGATTGTAGCCGGAATATCTCAACTAGTGAGGTACAAATTGCTTCTGCACAAGAACTCTGCGACAAAGAATCCCCAAATGATAACATTCGGGATTGCGGAGATTATAATCAATCACGCATATCATGGACGGGGGAAATTGACGGCCTTCGCTGTCATAGAGGGTGTCCCCCATCAAATTGCGCCACGGAAAAAAACGCTGTAGAAAATACCCATTGGGTATTTTCTCTTAAAAAATAGGGTAGAGTGTTTTTTTTTTGTATTTTTATCGCTGTCAGTTTATCTCAAATTGAAAAAAAAAATGGCGTTACCCGAAAAGCAATGTAACGAGTTGATTTTACTCAGACACCTGAAAAGTCTTAAACCCTCTCATATGAACATCGGAAAACAACTCGGAATCGTGCAGTCAACGGTGAGTCATGTGACACAACGTTACTACGAAACTCTTAGCATCGAACGACTGCATACGTACTGCAGAAGGCTCCAAATCGAGACGAACGGAAAAATACGGTGGAAAAGTCACGGGCCCGTAAACTGTACAACCAGATGCTGACGAAGCCTCATTGTCTCATCATGGATGATGAGACTAACGTCAAGGAGGACTTCCGGCAGCTTCCAGGGCTACTGCTCTTTAACGGCTAGCTTTAGTTTGATGTTTCGGAGAAAGTAAGGAACCACAAACTTTCAAACTGTAGTGATCGTCAGTCGATGCGAATCAAAACAAACCCAAAAAAGGAGAGAGTTCCTCTCCCATGTGCGCATCAGTAAACAGAGTGCACACAATAGATCGCTAAGAATAAACTATACAAGCCACAGTGGTACATGAGCGTCTTTCCATGCGTCAATTTTTGCCTGTTGAAGTGGCGGACTTGTTCCGTCGCTACAACCTACCCCGCAGTGAGATGTTAGGCAAAGATTGACGTCCATGGTTCGAGTACCATTGGATACATGCCCTTTCGCTCAATTTTCAAAAACATCTCTTAATTTTCCTACCTGCCGCACTCTGACGGACCTTTCAACACTTTCTCTTCACATCTTTCATTCTAGCCAAAAACATTGTTGTTCACTCTTGGTGCCTCATGGTGATGAGCGAACATCTCCTTCTACATCAAACTTTCAATGTTTGCCTAGAAATACACGATTTGGCATGTGATCTGCTAATGTCACAAACAGAGAGGGCCGATCTTGACTATCGGGACTGTAAACGGAGAGATCTACTTCAAGGAGTTTCTACATAAGCGTCTGCTTCCTCTGTTGAAACAACACGAGGTCCCTACGATCTTCTGGCTGGATCTTGCCTTGTGCCACTATTCAAATGTTGAACTGGAGTGATACGAAGCCAACAGGGTCACTTTCGTGCCCACATATCATGCGTGTGCAATTTAGTTTGCGTAGCGTAGTTTATACAGACAAGAAAGACGCATACAAGACATTGTTCTATGTTAGCAAAGTGCAACATGCGCTACAGCCTGATTAAACGAATTCCACTTGTTGCAGGGTGGCCACACAATCTTAATATAAAAATTCCCGCATTTTTCCCGAGTTTTTCCCGCATGTTTGCCTTATTTTCCCGACTGTTAAGATGAGATAATATAAATTACTCGTAGCTAAATCTCTGAGCTCCCAAACTTTTTCCAGTTTGATTTACCACCAGACACTTTCCATTTATTTAAAATACGCCTTTTTGTGCCAATGTAGCCAATGATTGCCAATGTAGCCAATGATGAGCCAATTTTCAACAAATTTTGTCAAATTTGGTAGCTCCTTCTTGGTTTTAGCCAAAATTTGTCCAAACCATTTTCTTTTCTCTGGAAACCAGCAACCAACCTCAGACGGCATTGAGCACAGCTTCCCAAATTCTTCTTTTGCCATGTGTTAACACCCTTACAAACGCAATTGCCAAACTTCAAACACATTCGTCACCACATGAAAGATAAGTTCATTTCTGGCCTCACCTGTTACAGCCGTGTAGCCAGATCTTCTAAGGGCATCTTCAATCGTGGTTCAAATCGTTGTTTGGATTTATTTCTTTAGATGGCTGCGTTTGTAGATTTAGTTTTATACCGGATCTAAGTTTCTAACTGAACGCACTTTTAAAAATTTTAATTTACTGAACTTCGGAATATCTATGAAGATTGGGTGAAAATATCTATAATGAACATGCCAGAAATTGATTAAACTTCTCGGCTGTTGAATAATATAATTGGAAGTTACCAGATAATCATGAAGTTTGCTCGCTGTCTTTCGAGAAGAGAAATGGAGCAACTTTAGAGAAGTTCATTGAATTGCCGAAAAATTATTAACGTTTCAGGAAACTTGGATGAACTTCCTAAAAGTTTGCTGATCATCCATGGAAAAACTTTCTGGAAACGACGGGAGCTTAGAAAATCAGATTTCGCTTCCCAGAAGTTTTTTTTTAAATTCTAGCAGGTACATATTCTGAAATAAAAAGCAGAATATCACACATATTTAAAAAACTTACGAGAAATTGAAAAAAAAAAAATCTGAGGAAGTTTGAGTTCTTTTTAAAACTTAGATACCCTGAACTTTTGGGAGGTTTTCGGAACGATTGGAACAATTCTCGATCATCTGGAAAGATCCCTGAAGTTCTGGGAAGCACCCCAAACTTATGGAAAAATCCTGTGAATGTTTCCTAAACTTTTCGAATGCTAAAAAAGTCCAGTTTCCTGTTTATTTGGGACGTTTTCTGAAACTCTGGAAAGTTTCCCGAAGTTGGGGGAAGTTTTCTAAAATTCTTGGAAGATCGCAGGACTACTGAGAAATTTCCTGGATTGCTGAATTCCCTGTGCATCTGGTAGCTTTTCGAGCTTTTGGAAAGTTCCCTAAATTTCTGGGAAATTCTCTGAATATCTGGGACGTTTTCTGAACGTCTGAGATGTTTGCTGACCTTTTGGAATGTTTCCTGATCTTTGGGGGAGTTCCATGATCTTTGTGAGCATTTCCTGAAGTTTTGAGACGTTTTTTAAATTCATGAGAAACCCTGAACGTCAAGGAAGTTTCTTGAACTCCTACATGTTCGCCGAACTTCTAAGAAGTTCTGTATATGTCTAGCAAGTTTCATGAAATTCTAAGATGTTCACCAAACATCTAGGAAGATCCACAAACTCTTGAAAAGCTTTATGAATTTCTTGACTGTTCTCTATTGACTGTTCTCTGTGGGCCGTAAGTCTTAAGGACAGATTTGCAATAATTCCTCAGGGTCACCAACCCCCAAGTTTTCGTCGAGAGAACTAGCTGAGGACATACGCCAACATCCGTTAAGCTGTAGTGCACCTATGTAACACTAAGGCCAACATATCCAGCTGCATCGCAACAGCTGGAAAAAGTCATCAGTTGAATGTAGTTGTTGCATAATGTCTGGGATCATATCCCTAGGCATGTTGAAACGTCGCAGAAAGTGCTTCTTGTCAAAGCTTGGTGTGTCGCTATCTATCACTATCAGCACTATCTAATATCGTTCAAATGAGATGCATGCATTCACACACCTCACAACCACTCAAACCAATCCATGGAAAAGTTTGCGAAAAATCCTCGTTCTCTAAAAAAAACAAAACTTGATCTTTGGATATTGTAAGATTGACAAGATGATAGGTGTTGGTGGGTTTAATCAACACTCACACCGGTGCGGGGAACGCAAAAGTTGGTCTTGTTTTAGCTGGTTCTTTTAGTTTTGCTGATGCAAATCAACTATAAAGATGATAAAATAAACCACCGCTGAAGATGCTCTATGAAAAGGCTGAACAATGAGATCGGTAGATCGAGTAAAATGACAAAAACTCAAATCATTTGAAAAAGGTGTGAATATGGTTCCTTTCATGCTGACAAAATTCCCGATGACTTTTGAAATTCCTGCCTTTTTCCCGCATATTTCCTGATGATTTTGATTCCTGCATTTTTCCTGCATTTCCTGATTTTCCTGAGTCTGTGGCCACCCTGTTGTTGATCCTGGAAACGACCGGATTACAAGTTTCGCAAAGCAAGCTATAAGGTCTTGTGTTGACTTGAGTATTCTTGTTACGACACGTGTATGCTGATGCAAAGAGTTCGTATTATTACTCATCGGATTTAACTCCAATTATTGAATCCTAGAGAGTATGAGCTGTTTAGTGGAATACCTGTAACTAGAAATGAGAAGAAAAAAATGTATTTTCCATTTAATTCCAGCTCCCTTGCTTATCTCGGCAGATACGCGTATTTCGTCCACAAGTGCAGACTTCTTCAGTGTCTCGTACTAGTAATAGTCGAGTTATTAGTACGAGACTCTGAAGAAGTCTGTACATTGTAGACGAAATCCGCGTTTCTGCCATGATAAGCAAAGGCAGTTGGAACTAAACGGAAAATACTAATTTTTCTTCTCATTTCTAGTTTCAATTATTGATATGATCAAATATTAGATTTATTTGCGATGGGAACTAATTTTGGCAGCAACCAGATATTACGCTAAAAATGTGTTGCATTTTTGTCGAGTACAATCTTTAGGAATAGTTTTAAACTGTAGCCCATTTATGTAGACCACAGTCAGATAATTAAAAAAATAAATAAAAAAAACTAAATTTGTTATAATCGCTGAGTCCGAAAAAACATCTGAGAGAACAAACCCTACTACTTATTTGATACTTGTTTGTTATTTTACTTTGCTAGGGTAACATGGCAAACCGGGCTAAGACGGTAATTATCATACAATTGATACTAGTATCTCATGAAATAATATTATGTAACGTAGTAGGTTTCCGTTTTGTTTAAAAAAAAACACGGTTTTTTACTTTGAACAATTCCATCAATTTTAATGATCTCACATGGTTATCTGACCACGTTCAAAGCTTCATTATTGTGCAGCAAATCTAAAAAAAATAAAATAAAGCAAACTGCAATGCCAGACAAAAAACAGGCGAATCAGAGACAATTGCTTAGTGTTGCCAAAAACGATAATCTACTGTACTTATGCTTATCATTATGGTGAAGGTCACTAGAAGTGGCTACAATCATGCTCAATTTGCATTCCCACGTTGAATTATTAAAGGCGCAAATCTAAGAAATCACAATCATTTCACATGCCAAACTACTTCGACTGGTATGCATTGTGATTTATGTCAATTTGAGCAAGAGGTCAATATAACCAAAACAGCGATCATTAGTACATTTTTTTACCTCAAAACAAACTGTTCCGCGAATTGCAACTCTGTAGCCGTCCACTAAGCAGGCTGCGCAGAAAAGAATCATTTTTCTTATCGATTTTTTTTTCTCTGTCTCTCCCATTTCCGTTTCAGACTGAACAATTTGCAGTATTATGGATTCTATTTATAGTGATTGTACTGGGCAATATCGCTGTTCTGGTGACGTTGTTTTTAAACAAAAACCGGAAATCGAGGATGAATTTCTTCATAAAACAACTGGCAATCGCAGGTAAGTTAATGTTGGTACAGTTGACGAAAAAGTGTTGGAGCTGGATTTGAATTGAAATACTGTGTGTTTTTATTACATGAAAGAGTGCCAAAATAAAATGTTCATATTACTAAACTCGAGGGGGGTTAATCGATTAAAGTCCTCTTCAAGGCTAAGTTTGAACTCACTCATGAGTCATTTTTGCCTACCGGTTCAGTGTATAGGGTGAACACGAAATTATAGCAACACAGTTAATTTACTTTAAAATCTCATGTATTTTTCGGGTAAACGAGGACCTTTCTTCAACGAGGACCTCTTTGTTGAGGCACTTCAGTTCGACCACGGACTCTCGCTGACGAATATGTTAATGAGGACATGCAACGCAACCATGCCGAGCAAATTGAAGCCAAGGAACTGGCGGAATGAGCAACTTAGTAACCACCCCGCTAGTTGTCTCAGAGCCATAATACGTGTCTAGAGCCAAGACCGCAGCAGACACAGTTATCGAGGATGCAATTTGGCTGCCGGAGGGGGAAGTCTATTCCGATATTGGTCGGAACAGCCGTAAAGTCGTTCAAACAGAACCAGAGAGGCGATATTGCGCTGTTGTAACGATCGAAAGAACGCCTTCAATAGCACCAGCAGAGAGGCTATTGCCAAGTCGCTGCACAGAAGACCCTCATTACCTGTGCAGAATTTTGAAGAGTTACTTTTAGAACTGGGCGCTGATCTAGGAAACCCCCGTGAGCAGAAATCGGTGAACATCACGGCGGGAGTTTCATAACGTTCCATTCTTAACCCAACACTTTGGAACCTGGTGTACAACGGAGTGCTCATGCTGAAGCTTCTCATAGGCTTAGTGAACGCTGGCTTTACAGATGACATCGATAATATCGATAGTGGCAGGCGAAACCCCGGAAGAAGTGGAATTACTAGCGACCGAAGCATAATTGAAAACTGTAGGGGGTGAAGCTGCAGATAGCTCAACACAAAATGAAGCTGCTGTTGGCCAGCCACTGCAAAGCGGTGCAGTGAGCAGAAATAGTCATCAGAGGGAATGCTATAGTCTCGAAGCGCGTGCTGAAGTAACTGGGTGTGATAAGAGACCACCAGCTGTGCTTCAACAGCGTATATTAAAGGGTGAATTCGATAAAAATGGCCCACACATATTTACTTACCAAAATTCAACCGATCAACTGATTTTCTTAATATCTTCAGGGAATGAAAAAGAATTAATGAGTTATGATTTACACGAAATTTTAATTAAATTTCAACTCCCATCCCGAATGCCCGCACCTCACTTTTCAGTCCACCCATAAAATTTTGTATAACCGATTTTTAGTTTTTTTTTTTGTTTTTACCCAAATTTTCTTCCAGTGTTGAAATTTACAGTTTTAGGATGTTTGCGAATTTCCATATTAATAATTGGTCAGAACTTTTCAATTGGGTGAACATTCAAAGTTCCGATGAATTCGATGGGCTCATATCTGTCGGCACAAAATTGACTCCGTTTACTCGGTACCATTCCAAGACGTTTCGAGCGTAGTTGCAGGATGCTAGACCAAGCCAAAACAGAGTTGATCCTTTGAGCTTCCTTATCAATGGTAAATCACACGTTGACTGTTGTGGAAGTGATGAATGGAGCGCTTACTTCATCACAACCGCAAATCACCTGCCAGATCCGGAACTTCTTTTCAAATTTCGATAATTTTTTCTTTCAAACATCCTCCGGAACAGCGAACTTAGACTAGACAACGAAATATTCTTATCCAGGATGTTGGCGGAAGTCCGTCTTGACGTATGTTTTGTCTTCCATCAGTATCAACACGATTCGGTGAGAAACTTTCTTTTATGTTTCCGAACGCGGGCTCTGCTTTTCAATTCCGGTTCGGAGCTTTTTGCTCCTTTTTGACATGGAAACCAACACGCTTCATAGTTTTCTGTACAAAATCGACTGATACCTGGGCTTTTTCAACGAAATCATGAATTGACACGTTTGGACGGTTCTTGAACTGTTGCAACACTTTCCTGGCCATTTTACTCCATTAGATCACTTTTACGACTACTTCCTTCATTTTTTCGGGCACTCAGATGCTTTTTGAACGTTAGTATCCCACGAGACACAACTTTATTTGCAATTGCGAGCTGTTAAGCGATCCATCGGTGGGACAACTCTGGATTTTGGTTGTAAGTATACAACATTTTTTCACGAACGATTTCTTGTTTCAATAACACGACTACAACTACTGTATAAATATCTTTGAAATTTGACATTAAACAATACACTATGAATATGATTTGCTCAAATTTTCAAGTTTTTCACTCACACGGTTGTGGAAAAACGGTAAAGGCCATCAATGCGACAGCCAAAATCGTGCCGAATAGCTACGGATTTAGCAGTAGTAAGTGGCGTCTAGTGGATGATGTATCAACATCGATACTGAGATACGGATGTCCATCATGGATCACAGCGCTGCAAACTAAGCGAAACCGGGCGAAGTTGAACAGTACGTTCAGACTCATGGCCATGCGAGTCGTGAGTGCGTACATAACTCAAAGGTAGTATGAGTCATTGCCGGAATGATCCCGATTGGCATCACTATGGTCGAGATCAGTGAGTGTTATTAGCCGAGAAATATCTGACGAGTTCGGAAGCTGCTGCGAGCGGAGTCGATGATCAAATATCATATGCTTAGATAGCGGGCACATGTCCTGAGTGTGCAAAGGCCCAGATAGGAGCAACACGTGCAGAAGATGCACCAACACAAGCCACAAGGTGCGGGATTGCAGGCGAACCCCCCCAAATGCTTGATGTGCGTCGGGAAACCGGATAGTAAGCATGCCATAGGGGGGTAGTGCCCAGCCGCTAAGGGTATTCCAAAGAGGCAATAGTAATGCAAGTAACCCAACTAAACCTGAACCATTGGGAGCCCGCCAGCAACTGCTGTGTCAGACAGTTAGCGAGTCGGCATCGGATATAATTTCCGACCCATACTACATCCCAGTTGGCTACGAAAACGGGGCTGCGACAGGTCCAATATGACGGCATTATGGACGACGGGCAAGTACCCGGTTCAGGAGGTTGTGTCTACCACAAACCTAGGCTTCGCGGTTGTAAAACTGAATGGAGTGTACTTCTGCAGTTGCTACGCACCGCCAAGAAGGTCGATTGAACATTTTTCCAATATGGTCGAGCGGATGACAACTAAGCCAACTGGCCTAAGCCCGTTGGTAATAACGGGGAACTTCAACACTTTGGCGCTCGAGTGGGGAGCTGCCTTACCAACCCCAGGAGCCAGATTCTTCTGGTGGTCTTGGCTAGGCTCAATGTGGACCTAGCCAACGCGGGTACCAAGAGTAACTACCATAGCAGATGGAGGACGTCCTACTTTGACGGATCGACGGAAAGAAAACTTACGCAAAACCCACGAACCTTGCGGCGAACGCCTAGTTAGGGCACTTACACGAGCGTGCGATGCTTATGCCGAGGAAAGTCAAACCGAGAAATGGAAGATCGTCGGTGTATTGATGAACGGAGTCGATCACCGACCTTCCAAAAACATGCCTCCACTCAAGACGGAGGATGCAAAGACCGCGGTCAGACGCCGATAGAATTGAGCGTAGAGGGGCACAAGTCGCCACGAAGGCCACATTCAAGAGGGAGATAAAGGCCAGCAAGCGAGCCTGCTTTTAGGGCTTGTGTCAGAGGGCCAATACAATTCCGTGGGGTGACACTTATCAAGTAGTAATGTCCAAAACCAGAGGAGCGGCGGCTCCAGCCGAGCAATCACCGGAGCTGCTGCAGGTGATCGTATGGGAACTCTTTCCAAACCACGACCCGAGTCCATGCCCCCCGCCGCCGTAGATTTGTCCCATGACCAGCGTTACAGTATCCCAGACCCGTGACCACGTGGGCGTTGACAACGGCATAACGGGGGCCGGCGACGAGGCGACGTTGACGAATGAGGAACTCATTGCGATAGCAAAGTTGCTAAAGGTGAACCACGCACCGGGACCGGGTGGTATTCCGAACCTGGCCATCAAGACGGCTATCTTGCTGGATCTCGAAATGTTCAGGGTGGTGATGCAAAAGTGTCTGGACGAGGGCGTCTTTCCGGATGCCTGGAAAATTCAGACCCTTGTGTTGCTACCAAAGACAGGAAAGCCACCAGGAGATCCATCGGTATATAGACCTATATGTCTGTTGGATACAGCGGGTAAGGTGCTCGAGAGGGTAATCCTTAACAGACTGACAACATACACGGAGGGTTTAGGCGGTTTTGTCTAATTTGGCTTCCGTAAAGGGAAATCGATGGTGGATGCCATCCTCTCCGTCACGAAGACGGCTGAGATAGCAATCCAGTGCAAGCGGCGAGGAGTACGATACTGTGCAGTGGTCACGCTTGAAGTGAGAAATGCATTCAATAGCGCCAGTTGGGTGGCTATCGCCGACTTTCTCCAACGCTTTCAGGCTCCTGGGTACAAGGTTCTTGTAAGTTACTATCAGAATCACGTACTGCTATACAAAACGAAGGCAGGCCAGAAACGTGTCAAGATCACCGCAGGCGTCCCACAAAGTTCGATCCTAGGTCCGGTGTTATCGAACACGATGTATGATGAGGCACTACGGCTTGAGTTTTCGAACGGGGTGAAGAACATCGGGTTTGCAGGTGACATCACCCTAGAGGTATGGGTCCATCCCCTAGGCGAATCCATGGAAGAGGTGGAGCTAACGGCCTCGCATTGTGGAGAGATGGATGAGTTCCTGGAAACTGGTGCTAGCCCACTATAAGACCGACGTCACGGTTGTTAACAAACGAACATCAAAGCAACACGCAAAGATTAGTGCAGGTAACTGCACAATAGGCTGGGTCAAAATTAAAATTTAGTTCCTTAGTAATTTTTGAAGCTTTTGGGACCCATAATAACTGTGCAAAATTTCAGCTCGATCGGTGAAACTATATTTTTGCTCGAGGTTTTAATTTTACATAGGATTTTATATGGGAAAACTTACTTTTTACATTGAATAATCTGGCGAGGTGACCCGTTGCCATCTAAAAATAAGTGAACCAAATTTTCTTCTTGGAAATTTTCCAAGAAACTTTCTTTGAAGATTGCAAAGCGATCCGACGATTGTGGAAAAAGTTATTGAGATAAAACTGATTACAATCCAAACGAACGGCTCACTGAACTGTTTTTCCTAACAACACTGCCACCTGCAGCATGGCCTGTAGCCTGCTGCTGCTGGCGCGAAGCAACCACGTTGTTGTGGGGCGTTCAATCGGCATGGAGGAAAGCCGTTATCATGCACATAGAACAGTTTGACAGTTGACTCCGTTTGAACGAAGTTATATCAAAGCTTCCGTTAGCGAGTTCGAATTATAATCTGTTGCTTGAAGAAAATGGAACAGTGTCGATTCCTTTTGTTGGCCTAGTTTTAAACTAGTTCAAACCCAAAATAATACCAACAAAAAGGGATGCGATTCAAGTGATGTTTTATTATAATTATTTGAAGCATTATGCCATCCCAGAGTGCATCGAAGAAGTGGCTCAAATGGTTGTAAAGTTAAAAATGAAAGTTAAAATGGGTTTGAAGTTAAATGAAGTATTGAAGTCTTAGTAGCGGCACATTGACTAAAATACGATTTTTTTGCAAAGTCCAGATGTACCAGTTTTGTAAATTGTACCAATATTTTGAATGCTAAAATTTAGAATAAATTGTCTGAAAAAGATATTTATTCGTTTTTCCGAGCATCTTATTTTGCAGAGCTTCAGGTTCAGCCTATATTTCTTTTTAGAGGTCTTACTCTACTCTCGATGCTATTCGTTGAAATGTTTAATTGTTGGACAAATTTTGTGCAAAACATGTAAAAATTGCGAATAAAAATATAATAAATACAATACACAATTAATACTATAATATAATAATAAAACAATAGGTCCACTATACCGAAGCGGTGCACAGTATCATCCAAACCAAAGATACTATGCGCATGACATCGGCTTTCCTCCATGCTGAGTAAACGCCTTCACAACAACGTGGTTGCTTCGCGCCGACAGCAGCAGGCTACAGGCCATGCGCAGGTGGCAGTGTTGTTAGAAAAACAGTTCAGTGAGCCGTTCGGTTTGGATTGTAATCAGTTTTAGCTCAATAACTTTTTCACAATCGTCGGATCGCTTTGTGCAGTCTTCAAAGAAAAGTTTCCTGGAAAATTTCTGAGAAGAAAATTTGGTTCACTTATTTTTAAATGGCAACGGGTCACTCTCACCAGATTATTCAATGTAAAAGTAAGTTTTCCCATATAAAACTTCTATGTAAAATTAAAACCTCGAGAGCAAAAAATATAGTTTCACCGATCGAGCTTTGAAATTTTGCACAGTTATTATGGGTCCCAAAAGGCTTCCAAAAATAATTGGGGAGCGAATATTTTTTTCTTTCATATGTCCGTGTCCCACCCTACTGCACAATCGAATGGAAGAGGTCTTTGTGGTACATGGGGGTCATGATCGACGGTAAGCTGTCATTTACCAGCTACGTCGATCACGCTTGCAAGAAAACCTCTATGGCTATATCGGCATTATCCCGCATGCTGTCGAATATTTCAGTGGTACAAGGAAGTAGGCTCCTGGCCAGCGTCGCCCTGTCATTAATAGGGTACGGTGGGCCGGCATGGGCCACCCCCATAAGTACTAAGAGCTACCTCGGCAAGCTTGAAAGTACCCACAGGCTAAAGCACCTGAGAGTGGTCAGCGCATACCGCACAGTGTCACGCGACGTGGTATGCGTTCTAGCGGGGATGATGCCCAACGGCATCATCATAAAAGAGGACACAGAGTGCTTTGAGTAAAGGGGCACAAGCGGTATCCGCAAAACCACCAAAGTTGGTTTAATGGTCAGGTTGAAGAGGGAGTGGAAAAATTCCACTAAAGGTCGGTGGACTCACCGACTGATTCCGGAAATATCTGGATGGGTCGATCGACGACATGGGGAAGTTATCTTCCACTTGACACAGATATTGTCAAGCGACTGCTGCTTCAGACAGAATCTGCAAAAGTACGGGCACGCCCAGTCCTCCACGTGCCCCATATGCGCGGTAGCGGATGAAACTGCAGAACATGAGTTCTTCATGTGCCCTCGCTTCAACGACGCAGGAACGGCATGATGGCCTTGATCGGTCGGGACACGACCCCAGAAAATCTTATCCAGAGAATGTGTCAAGATCAGGGCACCTGGGACGCGGTCAAACACGGCAGCCTCTCAGATTTTCTTAGAGCTCCAGGAAAAAATGACGAATCGACCAGCGACAGGCTAGAACAATCAACTAACTACTAAGCCCTGTGCAGTTAAACATAATCGGGTGCTTAACGCACAATAGCCCCCTCCCACAAGTAATACCACAGAGAACAGACATTCAAGCTGGAGTGCCCATAGTGTGTAAATTTCTGTAACTGCCATTTTAAAATTACAGTTCGTTTCCGTTAGTTTTGGTGAATCGTATGTTGATGGCGCCACTTGCCCACCTTGAGATTTGATAGCCTGTCAATTTTAGTTAGGTGAAACCTAGACTATGCAGCATTGTTTTTCCAACGGTTTGCTTTTAAAAGTTTACACAGTAAATTGGGGAAAAATGTTCGAGCCTGGATGTCTGTTCTTTGTGGTAATACCGAGTAATAACGCATCCTCTCACCCTGACTTCTTCAAGAGTCTGGATGCATATTTTCCATCCCGTTCAAAAAAACCGTCAAAATATCAAAACATAAACAATCGATGGGTTTATCGACGGAAACTTATCGAAAACATATCGATTTTTAAAGTGGGCGTCATCAATATAGACACTCAAGTAATAGACCGGACAACATGAGTCGATGTATCCAAAACAACTGTCAAATCGTATGGAAATGTTCGTTTTGGATACAACATGGCGGCACGTTGTCCGGTCTATTACATGAGTGTCTATAGTCATCAATACCGTTTTGACAGTTCAGGGAGCTTGTTTACGTTGACTTAGAATATTTTCGGTAAGATCGGTTTGAGATTTTACGCTCTGAATGTATTACGATTGAAGTAAAATTGTAGGGAAACAGACACCAGTGCTTATTTTTACATCATTTCCTGAATCTAATCTTACGGCTGGCCCACAATTGATACGTTGCGGATGCGTTTGCGTGAATTTGACCGTTTTCCTATATGTTTACTGTCAAATTAACGTCAACGGAACGGGCAAACCTTTACAGAATCCGGAAAAATCCAATGAAAATTTTCGATTGAGCGGTTAAAATTCTAACACCTTATAAACAAGCTCCCTGAACTGTCAAAGAAAGATGTTAATACAGGGTGCAGCAGAAAATAATGCGAAAATATGTTCTATTTCTTTCAAATCCCATTTTCAACTTATTCAAGCCACAATATCAACATTTTAGAAGGCAGTTATCTTTATAAAGTCCTTTTAAACAAATTTATTCAACGTGTCCTTCATTTTTATTAATAACATCCTCGAGCCGACACCGGAAGACAGAGCATGCCTTTCGGACGTTGTCCTCCGACATTGACTGCTATGTGCGTGTTATGGTTGACTTCAGGGTTTTCACACTAGGGTGTGATGTTTTGCAGGCTCGTGTTTCAACATATGCCCGAATCGAATAATCCAACGGATTAAGATCTGCACTGCTAGGGGGCCACAAATCCTTCGGCCGAAACTTCATGTTATCGTTCAACCATTGCACAGTGGAAAAATGGATCCAAAATCTCATTAATTTAGACGGCGCAGGGTAGGAGTCCTGAAAAATAACTTCTCTTATGGGAAAAAATGCGGAAAATTCAATGGTGTTAGTTTCGTTTAGGGTTGACCACAGTAAGTGTCTCTAAACTTGGTGCTACTATATTGAACCCAAGTGCACTTTAAATTTGCAAAAAAGGCTGAAGAACTGTAGGGAACAAATTTAACTTTGATCGGATGCCAGGAAGTGGTCCATCTTACCCGATTTTCCCTCAGACATGCATAAACTCATATACCATGTGGTTTGGAAAATTGGCGCTAGTAATATTGCTCTCACTTGCACTGTACTTATGTAAAAATGTCCAGAGAATCAAATGGTGATGATTTCAATCAGGGTTGACCTCTGTAAATTGTCCATTTTACCCGATTTCCTATAATAGTACAGGCCGATTCATTCAGTGTACTATTCGCTACCATTCCTACTCAATTCTGATTTCAACGAATAGAATGGAAACAAACAAAGCTCGTTTTTGACGGTGTATGCGTATGAGTGAGAAATAAGTGCAGTTTGAACAAATTTCCAGGCCTTTTTTTATAATTCAATTTCACTTCAAATCCAAGCTTCACGCTTCAAACGCAGCGATTACTTTTTCAGATGTGTCGTCATTGCTATTTTAATTAAACTTCTCTCCTTCCTGTCTAATCCCATTTGTGCCTTAGATCTCAGCGTTGGATTGCTAAGCGTGTTGACGGATATCGTGCAGAGGATTACCATTTCCTGGCTCGCGGGCAACGTGGCCTGCAAAGCGATACGATTCATCCAGGTGTGGGTCACGTACGGCTCTACCTACGTGCTGGTGGCCCTCAGCATAGACCGATACGATGCGATAACTCATCCGATGAATTTTTCCGGATGCTGTAAGTTGAAAGGGAATGCAAACCGACCAATCAACCAACCAGGATAGCCGCCTGTCCTCTGCGTGTTGTCTGGCGATGGATGGTTGGTTGGCGGGTTGATTATCGTATACACCTGATCAAAGGTAGGATGGAAATAATTTTTTTTTTTTTTTATTTTTCGTAGGGAAGAGAGCAAGAAGACTGGTGGGGGCCGCATGGGGATTTAGCGCAATATTTTCTTCGCCTATGTTTTACCTTTACGAAGAACGAGTAATTCAAGGTTAGTAATACTGATGATTGATCGTCATCGATTTTGGCTTAATCGTGCTTGCCTTTCTCCACAGATCAACTCCAATGTTGGATAGACTTGGGCAATCCGTTCCGGTGGCAGTTGTATATGTGTTGGGTTGCCGTTTCGCTGTTTGTGATTCCAGCGATTATCATTTCCGCCTGTTATGTGATAATTATTAAAACAATTTGGTCAAAAGGATCAGTGCTGGGACCGGTTGGTGGAAAGCGTTAGTATTGAATCTTGTTTCAAAAATTGGACGAAGAGACTAAACATTTTTTTCTTTCAGCAGATCGCCTTCGCAACGGAAGTGCCGATTTGGCAAGACGGAGAGCCAGTTCTCGAGGCATCATTCCGAAGGCGAAAGTGAAAACCGTGAAGATGACCATCGTCATCGTGATCGTGTTCGTACTTTGCTGGTCACCGTATATTGTTTTTGATTTGCTGCAGGTTTTCGAACAAATTCCCAAAACGCAAACGAACATTGCCATCGCGACCTTCATCCAAAGTCTGGCGCCGCTCAATTCGGCAGCTAATCCGCTGATCTACTGCCTCTTTTCGACGCATTTCGTCAGAACGTTAAAGTATGAGCATTTCACGGAATAACCAAATCAAATTAATCATATATGCTTCGTTTCTCACACAAACAGAAGACTTCCACCATTCCGATGGCTCTTTTCGTCTGGCTGGTGCGGTACTCCCCCGGAAGATGTCGTCTCTCACAACGGAAGTGGACAGACGAGTAGCAGTCGCTTGCGGAATCAGCACAGCAGTGATTCGATGAGAACCCTCACTACATCCCTGACGGTTTCCACCCGAAGACCCGCTACCATCCTGAGAACATCAAGAGTGATTATTTAGCAGCGGGGGTCCATCGGCAATGCTTACGTTCCAGGCCAAGAAGTGAGGGTCAGCCATGGTGGAAAAATATTCCTTGTACAAACAGTTTCGTAAACCGAAAGCGCAAAAAGATCTAGTCAAATTTTTACCCTAATATTAAGATGCGATTAATATTAAGAAACCCTTTTGCGATGAAACTTTTACGGTTACCATGTACATTTTCGAAGAATATTCTATATTTTCTACTGTTTGCAGCCTAAAAACGAATAATATCTGTTAGTCGTGATTGATTATATTCTGTAAAAATACAAATCTCATACCAAGCGCCAGTTCCTGGGAGGTCTGCTAACCTTACGGATACATGTTTTTCAAGGGCGTTGTACAAGTGCTTTAATTGTCTATGGCAACAAAGTGTATACCAAAAAAAAGGGAGACGAAAATACGATAACGTAAATATGAAAAGAGAAACCACTTAAGAGGTTGTCCATAATCCTTGTAAACTGTTTACAGTCTACGAGGTTTTTGGAAAATCCCTTGCCATACCACAAAATCCCAGTTATGAATAATGCATTTACACATTTATATCACTAAACGAATGGATTAATGTTATCACCTTGTATTAATACGTTAGACTGACATTCAGCGATGTAAATTGTAAACTTTTACCAACCTAACCACCTGTGAAAATAGCATTAAACAAAGTCTATGGATATGTTAGAAAATAAAGGCACCAGTTTCTTGGAGCTACGAAATGTTCGGAAGGTTAACCAATGTAAACGATTGAATACTAATTTGCTTATTTATTTTAGATATCACAGCCTGACCTTAATTAACACCCAAGTAACACAGCTTCGACCACTAAAGCCTGTCCACGTTAAACTTCGAACACCAAGGTATTTTCACCAAAAAAAAAAAACATGTAGACATAATTCAACAAAACCGATTGTTTAAAAACAGTTGTTTGAGATGGTATTTCTTGTTTCTGTAAAATTCTCAAATTTTCTGTGGTACACCCGCCATCATATTCCGTAGAATATCCTTATATACGCTAGCGGTTGTGGTTCTGCACATTCTCTTGAAATCGTCGATCCTATTTGCTTTTTCCTTGGTTTGACAGAGTTTCCACTTAACCAGAGGCCAATATTTTTCTTCCGAGCGAAGTTCTGGACAATTAGGCGGATTCGATATTTATGGCTCGTATTTGACCTCTTGTGCCTTATACTGGGTTCTTCCTTAGCTCAGTCAGTAAAGGCACAACTACAAAGTAACACCATGCTGAAGGCGGCTGGGTTCGATGGTCAACGATTTTTTTTCGTTATGGGAAATTTCTCGACTCCCTGACATAGCGTATGATTGTACTTGCCACACAATTATACTAATGCAAAAATTGTACCTGACATCGAAAGCTCTCAATTAATAACTGTGGAAGTACATTTAGAACAAACCAGCAAGCGAATTGTGAAAACAATGAGCTTGAAATGCTAAAAGAAGTAGAAAAAGCCTTATACCATTTCAGGACAGGTTTTGTAAAAACAACAAGAGTTTAAGATCAGGCCATAACAGGTCTGGAGAGTCGTCGGTTCTTCTGTAGGGTAGCAACTACTTTTGCAACCGCTCCTTCTCGGACACATTGTTGTTGATAGTGCTGTTAGAGACGAAACTTCTGGATTTTCGACATATTTCTAAGCACTTGTTTGTCTGTAAATACTCGGTAACGACGTTTCTTAGCATTGCAGTGTATAATGCCAGACCCGAAAGCGGTTGAAAATCTACAAGCATATTTGTTCTGTCGTCAACGATGCTCGTACGGCCACAACAAAAATCAGCACACCACTTATGAATCGTTTGAATCGACGGAGCAGAGTCTGGATAATACTTATCCCAATCCTCAGCCGTTTTCTTCCCTAGAAAATTGTATTTTATCGAAACTTGAAACTCGGATTTTTCCATTTAAAAAAAGCTGATCGGTCTCTTCTCTCTGTTGTCCCTACCAAATGCGTGGACAGAAATGGCTGAAATTTTGACAGCCGTCATTCAGGGAGTGAAGCTCATAGAAAATGGTTCACATCTGCGATTACCAACGCCATCTGTAAGAAATTAAAAGAACTTTTCAGGCAGCCTAGTAGCAATGGACACTAGCCGTTGAAGTTTTGTAAGATTTTTCTGTGCAGTAGTCTCTTTTGAGACAACAGATATTTAGTCGCTGACGCCTTCAATCCAAACTTTTCCGCTTCACGTTTCAGCTTGGTGTACTGATCAGTTACCACCTGGAACGTTCTGCCGACAATGTCCACGTCGTCAGCGAAGCAAATAAACTGCTTCTAGTGCAATGTTGAACAGGAGGCAGGATAAATGTAACGTTTGCATTAAAAAAATTGACTTTTTTTCGGATGGTGATAAAAAGAAAGCTAAGACAGATTATTGCTTTTGATAAATTTCCCATGGAAGGTAATTATTTAAGCTTACTTGCAAAAAATAGTACGCTTTTGCGAACGACCTTCCGGTAATAAGCCGGAACATTCACCATGGTGGACGAAAACATGCGTGTAGGCATGTTTTTGAGTTCTTTCTTCGTGTATTTATCAATTTCTTCTCAGTTTTCGCGACAAAATTGTTGGAGTAGATCTTACGCTTCAGGTTGGCCCAGAAATTCTCGATGGGACGAAGCTGGGGGATGTTGGGCGGGTTCGCCGACTTGGGTACCACATCGATATTCAGCCGCTCCATCTCCTCCAATGATCGCTTCGAGTAGTGGGCCGACGCCACATCCGGCCAGAACACCGCGTCTTCGCCCTTATGGTATTTCGTAATGAACGACGTAACTTCCGGCAGGAATTTCACATTTTGTGTGAATTCGCTTCACTATTTTTGCCATCACGAATAGAGTTCGACTGATAGAGCTGTCAAATTTTGTCTGCTAACTCATGGGTTACTATGATTGATGCTGCATGGGTAGTTTTGTCAGTGCGGATGAAGGTAAACCCTTGAAAAATCAGAAATTTTTGTCCATTTCTTTAAATGCAAACGTTATTCAAAAATTACACAAAATCTTCATTTACTCATTAAACATCTTGAATTCATATCCATTATCAAAATTGACGCTGAAGATTGTCTAATAATTCAGTTTTTTGAGTGAATATATGAAACTTATAATATTTATGTAACTTCCTCTTTTATATAACCTGAACATAAACAGGTCACTAAACTCTATTAATGAAAATATTTTAATCACGTCGATGAACAATACGTTCATTCTTTGAACTGGAAATATTTAACATGTAGAAGATTCCAGGAATTTTCTAGAATTTTTGATGAAAATATATATACAGCACCACATTGGCCACATTTGAGTTCATAAAGGGCGATACGGTCAAAATTTGGTCAATATCAACTTGACGTATTTCTTTCAATTTTGCATTTAAAAAACCTGAATACCCCTCATTTTGAAGGTGTGTGTGTGTAGAATGTTGCTCCTATTTTGATTTTGGAATTCACTCTTCAGTTGTCAAAATGCCGTCCAAGCAAGAAGAGCAGCGTATCAAAATTTTGCTCGCGCATCGCGAAAATCCGAGCTACTCGCACGCAAAGTTGGCAAAATCGCTAAAAGTTGCCAAATCAACCGTTACAAATGTAATTAAAGTGTTTGGGGAACGTTTGTCGACAGCCAGGAAGTCTGGATCGGGGGGAAATCGAAAACCGGAAGCCGCGAGACGACAAAGAGAGTTGCCGGTAGTTTCAAGCGAAACCCTAACCTATCTCTCCGAGATGCCGCAAATAAGCTGGGTCTATCGTCTACAACCGTGCATCGAGCCAAAAAACGAGCCGGACTATCGACTTACAAGAAGGTAGTGACTCCAAATCGCGATGATAAACAAAATACGACGGCCAAAGCGCGATCCCGGAGGCTGTACACGACGATGCTGACGAAGTTTGACTGCGTGGTAATGGACGACGAAACCTACGTCAAAGCCGACTACAAGCAGCTTCCGGGACAGGAGTTTTATACGGCAAAAGGAAGGGGAAAAGGTAGCAGATATTTTCAAGCACACGAAACTGTCAAAGTTCGCAAAGAAATATCTGGTTTGGCAAGCCATCTGTACCTGTGGCTTGAAAAACAGCATTTTCATAGCTTCCGGGACTGTCAACCAAGAAATTTACGTGAAAGAGTGTTTGAATAAACGTCTGCTGCCTTTCCTGAAGAAACACGGTTGTTCCGTACTGTTTTGGCCGGATTTGGCATCTTGCCATTACGGTAAAAAGGCCATGGAGTGGTACGCCGCCAACAACGTGCAGGTGGTTCCCAAGGACAAGAACCCTCCCAACACGCCAGAGCTCCGCCCAATTGAGAAATACTGGGCTATTGTCAAGCGGAACCTAAAGAAGACCAAAAAAACTGCTAAGGACGAGCAGCAGTTCAAGGCAAACTGGCTTTCTGCGGCGAAGAAGGTGGACAAGGTGGCTGTACAAAATCTGATGGCAGGGGTCAAGCGTAAGGCCCGGCAATTCGGATTTGGAAAAGCGGAAGCCTAACTGAATATTTTTCCTGAATTTTATACTAATCGAACTTGAAAAAGAAATTTAATTTGATTTTTTAAATAAACGATTTCACCGATTTACACGCGTTTTCCTTTGACCAAATTTTGACCGTATCACCCTTTAATTATGATGAAGTGTAAAAAGGGTTTAGTCACATCATCGGAGGATTGATTCGGGTTTTTTTTATGTGCGTTTGTGCACTTTTCCTTGATTCGACGCTATTTTACCAAAAGTGTCTCAAATATAATGCGGACAGGCCTTAGTCAATGCCTAATGAAACAGTGAAAATACAATCTTTTGCAACATTATGTCACAAATAACGTTTTGCAAATTATTTTACTCATTTGATTTCAATATTATTCTTGTCCATCTATCAGTCAAGATATCCTGTATCCCATCTTTAAAAAGGATGCGCCGCCTCTAAGTTGCTATCTCAAATTCTATTCCGGTGTTTGTCACCAATGAGTTCGGGGGCAGTAACCACAGGGATTCATGGTTGCCCACTAGCCTGGGTCAAAATTTAAATTCCAGTTCCCTTTTAATATTTGGAAGCCTTTTGGGTCCGTTAATAACTGTGCAAAATTTCAGCTCCATCGGTGAAACTATATTTTTGCGCACTAGGTTTTAATTTTACATAGGATTTTATATGGGAAAACTTACGTTTATATAGAATAATCTGGCGAGGTGACCCGTTGCCATCTTAAAATAAGTGAACCCAATTTTCCTCTCAGAAATTTTCCAAGGAAACTTTTCTTTGAAGACCGCAAAGCGATCCAACGGTTTTGGAAAAGTTATTAAGCTAAAACTAATTACAATCCATCCGAACGGCTCAATGAACTGTTTTTCCTAACAACACTGCCACCTGCAGCATGGCCTGTAGCCTGCTGCTGTCGGCGCGAAGCAACCACGTTGTTGTGAGGTGTTCACTCGACATGAAGAGAAGCCGATATCATGCGCATATAATCTTTGGTTTGGATGATACTGTGCACACTTTTCCGGTATAGAGGACCTATCATTTTTAACGGGGTCATTTATACGCAAGCGTAATTTTTTAAAGGGATTACATGTTTTTGCACAAGATTTATCTAAACAATTAAACATTTTAACTAAAAAAAATCAAGAGTAGAGTAAGACCTCCTAAACAAGAAATATAGGCTGAACCTGAAGCTCTGCAAAATAGGATGCTCGGAAAAACGAATAAATATCTTTTTCAGACAATTGACTCTAAGCTTTAGAATTCAAAGTATTGGTACAATTTACATAATTGGTACATCATAGAAATATGACTCAAAGAAATATGAAAAAATCGTATTTCAGTCAATGTGCTGCTACTAAGACTTCAATACTTCACTTAACTTCAAAACCATTTTAGCTTTCATTTTAACTTTACAACCATTTTAGCCACATCTTCGATGCACTCTGGGATGGCATAATGCTTCAAGTAATTATAATAAAACATCACTTGAAGCGCATCCCTTTTTGTTGGCATTATTTTGGCTTTGAACGAGTTCAAAACTACGCCAACAAAAGGAATCGACACTGTTCCATTTTCTTCAAGCAACAGATTATAATTTGAACTTGCAATGGAATTAATGACCGTTTTCCTTCGATGCGTTAAATAATTAAACTGCTGAATAAAGAACTTTACTTTTATTTGACTATCTCTCATAGTAGTTCACGCGTGCAGCAAGGGCAAAAATGTGTCAACATCGCACGAGAGCGAATCTGAAGCGTTTCCTGCGGAGCAGGCAAAAGTCGGTTCTTAAAAGAAGAGACGACGGAAGAACGAGACCACGGAGCAATGAAGGAACTGTACCACGCGAACGAGACACGGAAATTCTATGCGTATATGAGCGCAAAAGTTACAATAGCTGGTATATGCCGTAACTTGAAAGAGGACCATATCACGAATTTGTGTGGCCTTAAATGGTACGTGCACATTTGATTTGCAGAATTATACCTAACTAGGTTTGGATTGTTTAATGTTTACAATTTATGTATGCAAAAGGATGTAGGATGAAGGAGGGATATATGAATGAAAACATGAGTTGTGAACTGAAGTTGTTAATGTTAATTCCAATCTAACATTCCGGTGAACTACAATTTTGTCATATAGGAACGTTCATTAATTACGTCACACAAAAATTGACTTTGTATTACCCAGACCCCCCCCCCCCCCCTTGTCACGTTTTTTGTACGTTCGATTTTTTTTTGTATGGATCGTCACGTTTTTTTCAAAACTTAATGGACCTTCCCTATGTGTAAAGAGGGTGTTCTAACATGAGAACACGTTGTTTATGGACCATCCCATAGCTCTCAAAAAGCTGAATAAACTTTAACCGACATTTTTTTCCGCTTTCAACCATGACTTCAACATTTCATGTTCTGTAGTGACAACTTTAGGATGCTTACGAAGTTCGTGCTTCATCATAGCTCAATATTTTTCTATTGGCCGCAACTCTGGAGAATTTGGGGGATTAAGATCCTTCGGCATGAAACTGACACAATTCGTCTTGTACCACACTAGAACATCCTTGCAGTATTTTCAATGCACTAGGCTCGGCAAAAAATTGTAGGAACGTTGTGTGTTTTGAGAAACGGAAACAGTCATTTTTTCAGGCATACATTAATGTATACTTGACCATTTCCAGTTGAAGTTGTCACGAAAGGCTTTCTACGTTTACCATACGAACAAATCCCCTGCCAAATCATGAATTTCTTAGGGTACTTTGACATTTGCTGTTTTCTGACAGACTCTGGAACATCGAACTTGTCTTTCGCAGTCACATACTGGTTGCCGATAATTTGCTAAAAGTCCGCTTTTAAGTATGTTTCATCGTCCATGATGCAGCAGTGTGGTTTCGTCAACATTTATGTGTAAAGCACGTGTTTTAGCTGTTTTATTCTGGTTTTCATTGCGGTATGGAGCTTTCTGAACTTTGAATTAACGTGCACATACTTATTTATGGGTAAAGTTACTTCACCCATATTTGAGTAAATTTGTATGTGAAAAAATACTCAAATATGGGTAAGTAGTAACGTTCGTATAAATGGGTATGTGCACTTTTTGCGATTATGGGTATTCTTTACCCATATTTGGGTTAACTGATCTTAGCGTGTACGACACATTTCACAATAACACTCGCGCAGTGTAAACAATACACGCTGAGGTAATTTCACCCAAAATTTCGTTGAAATCAACCCAAAGGGTTGATAGTGATGAAATTTAACTGTGGACACTCTTTAGTAGCAAAAATGGACGAATAATGGACCTTTTTTTACCCCTTAGAGTACCCGGGTACCCATCTAATTCAACTTATTTTAACTCTTTTCATAGTTTTGGCACCGTCACAACATATATATTATATTCACTTTAAAAGGAACTATTATTCTTTTCTTCGATTGTTCATGACGGTGCGAAAGTGGGATCAATAAACAGCTTCTGGATGATTGTTTGAGCATTGATAATCTAGTGTTGCTGCATGGAACTGGCTGCGATATTGATTACTGCACCCATACAAAATTCATTCAATTTTTTGTCGGCGTAATCTCGAAAGCTTTTTGTAACAAATTATCATACCAATATTGCCAGGATTTCCTCCTGAAAATGATTATTGCCACTCGAGACCCCAACGGAAACCGTTTTTAAAATTACAGGTTCAAGAACAAATTTTCAGAAGGCCACTAAACCTGGAGAAATTTCATGAATTTCGATACCCATATCGCCAAGATTTTCTTCTGAAAATGTTCATGAGCACTCAGCGCCCGGGAACCTGCTCCGAAATGACAAATCCGAGAAAAAATCATCAAATGGCCACAAAACGTTGAGAAATATTCTACTGGAGAGATTTCATGAATTTTGATACACATATTGCCAAAGTTTCCTTCTATAAACGTTCATGGCCTCTCAAAACCCCACAAGAACCTGTTCCGGAATAACCGGTCTGGGGATAAATCATCAGATGGCCACAACACGTTGAGAAATATCCTACAGAATATGTCATGAATTTTGATAATATTAATTTTCAGTCGGCCTATTGCCTCACATAGTGACAATCACCGACGCCAAGAAGACGACTCCACCACCTGGACCCTACCTAACGACTCATGAATATGAGCCGGGACCAACGGTTTTACTTCCCTTCTGAAGGAAGACGTAACCAGATTTTTTCGCCTCTGAAAAATCACCGACGTCGACTGGGATTGAACCCAGACCCGCTGGGGTTCCAAGTAGCAGGAACGCTTACAACTACACCACCGACGCCGGCAGGGTTTAAATATGTTCATGGCTACTCTAAGCCCCACGGGACTCTGTTGCAGAACGGCCGTTCCAGGAGTAACTCGGCGTATGGCCCACAATGGAATAAAAATAGTTTCGAGGAATTATTCTAAAGATTGTGACATCCATTCTCAGAAATTCAATTGATCCAATCAATTCCAAATAGTGTCTCCGTACCGGACCACAGCCCCAGAAACCCGGATTTTCGGCATCCATATGAGTTCAAATGGGCATTGCCGATACTATCCATGAAACGAACGAGTTTTTGAATCTAACGGTGTCAAAAGAATCGAAATCCGTCAATAATTGCCAAAGTTGCAATCATTTGAATTGCACGCAAAGAAATCACTCTGCTTTGAATCAACAAAATATTTTGTTGGTATGTCAAACCGAAGTTTCTATTGGGCTTCAAATGGTGAGTTGACAACTTGGTAGGAGGGTGCGACCGACCTCTGGTCCTCACAAGTTCCTACCTCACGCCTCCACGAGTCATATGATCAAAGACTGCCAGCTGAAACATGGAGACGCTGGTTGGCGTAGCCTGGGCAACTGTTGTCAATCCGACAATAGCGAAGTGAGGGGTGCGACCGGTACATCATATCATAATTTTCCATTCTCATATCTTTCAGGTCTTCAGGTCGTCAGGTATTACAAAATAATTTAAAATTTAAAGTTCATTTTTTTCATGGCGGTCATACATTGCCTAAATTTTCTGGTTCATAATGGATGCGCAAGTTTGTCTACAATTGCAACAAAACAGCAGTCGGAACACATGTAATTTTCAATTCATATTACAATATACCCTCACTATATATTTTATCTTATAGGACATTGTTTATTCATAGCCTAATTCTGTATATTTCATTACATGTATTACGCCAGAAAGGTAAATTTCTCTCAGGTACCATACAGTTTAGGAGAGGAGGTCTTGCGGTTATAGGATGATCATCTTCTGGTAGAAGCAGCAGTAAGAATGGGGATCAATTTTCAGCTGTATCTAGCACCGTCGGAGTGGCCTTCTCGAAAGTAGCAATGGATGTATATATAGATGTGTAGATACTAGTATGTGTTATTATATGATGCATGTTTTTTACAAGCTCTAGCATATTTTCATTAATAGAAATGTTGACGACTCTCTCGACCACTCAACCTTTAATTCCTTCATTATATTTTCCATTAAATGGCGTAATATGACCTTAACATTTCAGTACACGATCATCAACTACTATTTGAGCGGTTCAGAGGAACACAGCTGTTCATCATTATTAATTGCATATCATAAATATAATATTATGGAAGAAGTAATAAAATAATTAATAAAATTTTAATTGCTTCAGATTGGTGATCCGGCCGGTATAATTATTTTATTACATTATATCAAATAATAATCAAGATTAATAAATGCTCTTCATTCCAGAAGGTTACATATCTATATGTCATGATTAAATACGTAATAATATAATATTATGGTTTTATATACAATTGAATGCTTTATTGATATTTATACCTCAATGAATAACAAGATGACCTTCACATTCCAGAGATACAGTCACCTATCAGTGATACAAAGTGGTACGAAGCTGCATATTATTATTACTGCCTTAATATTATTATTTCAGCAGGTTAATTAATTTAGTTTAACATGGTTATCATAGGCTCGTGAACTCCAACTATTACATATTTTAACTAAATATCCTTATATAATTTTTGCTCTACTATATAATCATATATAACATATTATTATTACATTACATCTATATTTATATAAATATAATAAATACTGGGTTGGGAGGGAGCACCAGGGTATCATTCAAGCTGAAACTGGACGATGGTTTGATTGACTGCCTGAGTCTAGGAGGGAACAAACAGTATCATTTCTTATCCTACCGATTCGAGTGTGGTGCTGCGAGTTCTACTCCAACAGTTTCAGGGAGAGTGACGCGCCCTTCTTAACAAACCATCCTGTAGAAAGCTTAATGAGTATTGCGAATTGTGTTATTCGATTTGTTGGATCATATCGTTGGAAGGAGATTCTTAATTTCCCGTGGATTTCGTGTAAGTGTCTCTGCTTACGGGTCCACCCCTCCGTTTTTGGCCCTTCATACAGCGATAGTGCGAATTCAGATCGGTGGCCCAATTTGATCTTGCTGTTAAGTGGAGCTGCATCCAAGCCAAGGGCTAGAGGGGATGGTGGCTACCATACATACATACATACATGTCAAACCGAAGTTTCTATTTGTTTCAATTCATAAAACAGTTCAAAATCAATTCAAAATTTCATTCAAATTAAACCAATAAAATTATTCAAAGTAATCACTGCTGTGTGATTCAGAACAATCACATTTATTTTTCAACTCAAATGATTAATTAATTGCTTGAACAAAGTATTTTGTCACCCTAAGAAATCGCTCTGCTTTGAATCAACAAAATATTTTGTTGGTATTAAAGCAAGCTTTCTGTTTGTTTCAATTCATAAAAAAGTTCCAATCAATTCCAAATTCCATTCAAATCAATCCAATATTTTCTTTTAAAGTAATCACTGCTGTGTGATATTAATTTAAATAATATTTGATTTATAACAACCACATTTATTGTTTCACGCAAATGTTTAATTTATTGTTTAAACAAATTATTTTTTACGCTAAGAAATCACTCTGTTTTGAACCAACAAAATGCTTTGCTACTTTACAATACCAAGGTTTATATTTGTTTCAATTCATGAAAAAGTTCTAAATCAATTCAAACTATCATTCTTATCAAACCAGTTGAATTATTTAAAGTAATCACCGCTGTATTATATTCGTTTAAATAATTTTTGATTTATAACAATCACATTTATTTTTTAACTTAAACGGATAATTTACTGTTTTTATAAATTATTTTTACATATTGTCAGCCTGCCGAGCATGCTTATTGTTACTGTACAAAAGTTTCACAATGCTGACAAGTAGCTGCATCTGTCTTTGCCTCCGGTAGTTTTTCTAATGTAAGTATAAACATAATATATTATAATTTGTTGATATATATCAAGATTCTCAAGAAGTTATTGTCGTTGTAGATAACTGCAGTTGATCCAAAATCAGACTCTACAGTGCACAACACAGGCGATTCGACATCGACGTTACGTTTAAGGAGCAAATCATGAGAAAAAATCGGACTGCGGTCTGCCGCGAGCATAGTCCTTATATCATGGCCGTAGAGAACCACATGTCTAATCAGCGTCTTGTCTCGTCAACTTCGTGCCGCGGAGATTTTTACTTGACCATAGTGGGACGATGTCCTGCCAAAATGTGAGAATACATAAATAATTTGAACAAATAAACACTTCATTTATTTCAATAAATCATGAATTATTATTTCAATTCAATGGTTTTGTTGTATTAATTCATCAATGTTTATTAATTCAAGAAATGCGCTTAGTTGCTTAAAAAAATATTTTTGTTTCAAACAACAAAACCCTCAGTTTAATTCTATAAAGCATGAGATTTTATTTCAATTCAATGGTTTTGTTGTATTAGTTCATCGGTGTTTATTATTTCAACTAATGCGTTTAGTTGGTTTAAGAAAACATTTTGTTTTGAGCAATAAAACATGATGTTCAATTCTATAAAGCATGAAGTTTTATTTCAACTCAAAGGTTTTGTTGAATTAGTTCGTCAGTTTTATTGGTCCATATTTAAACCAAAATTTTAGTTGAATTGATTCCTAGTTTGAATTGGAATAACTACGTATTTTTTGCGTGTGGGTGGCTACCCAAGTAGAGGTGTCATCAAAATGCATCACTTGAAAAACGCCGTCGAAAAATAGCCATTGGGTATTTTCTCCTGAAAATTTGGTTCGAGGTAGCTTAGAGTGTTTTTGTTTTTGTTGTTATTTTATCGCTGGCAGTTTTTCGAATATTGGAAAAAAACGTCAACCGAAAAACAACGTCGCGAATTGATTTTACGCAAGCACCAAATCCTAAACTCTCTCATCGGGACATTGCAAAACAACTCGAAATCGTGCAGTCAACGGTGAGTTGTGTGATTAAACGATACAATGAATCTATTAGCATCGAACGGAAGGAGAAATGCGGTCAGAATGGATGTTCTATTAGTGATCAGGATCACAAGTGTGTCGTTAAAGCATTTAAGCGGAATTCCAATGCTTCAGTCAGAGATGTGGCCAATCAGTTGAATCTGTCCAAGTCTTTCGATCATAGAGCCAAGGACCGGGAGGGACGCATATGCATAAAGTGCAGAAGGCTCCAAATCGTAACGAACGGCAAAATACGGTGGGAAACTCAAGGATTCGGAAACTGTACACCCAGATGCTGACGAAGCCTCATTGTCTCATCGTGGATTATGAGGCTTACGTCAAAGCGGACTTCCGGCAGCTTCCGGGGCTACTGTTCGTCGCCGCTCAGCATAAGTTTGTTGTTCCGAAGGAAGTGAGGAAGCAGAAACTTTCAAAGATTGCCAAGGAATAAATGATTTGGCATTCGATCTGCTCAAGTGGCAAACGGAGTGTGTCGTTTGTGGCTACCTGGACTGTAAACGGAGAGATCTACCTCAAGGAGTGTCTACAGAAACGTCCGCTTCCTCTGTTGAAGCAAAGCGAGGGCCCTACGATCTCCTTGGCGGATCTTGCTTCGTGCCACCATTCAAATGTTGTCCTGGAGTCCACAAGGTCACTAAGACTCATCGAAAAATACTGGGCAATTATGAAGCAGGCACTACGGAAACATCCCAAGGAGGTCTAATCTGAGGAAGACATAATCAAAAAGTGGGTTTCCGTACAAAAAAAGCTGCAGCCAGATATTGTACAGAACAAAATGAGTGGAGTTAAGCGTAAGGTGTTGTGGTATTGAAGTTGAATGAAATAAATATGCAAAAAGCTTGAATAATCTATTTTTTGTCTGAATGTTTGAAAAGAATCGGTCAACTCGGTAATTTTCTACAGTATTTTTCCGTGATGCAATTTGATGTGAGACACCCTTAACTGTCAAATACCCTGCAATATGGATATAACTGGAAATGCCGGAAATCGATGGCCGACTTCATTAAGGATACCAAAATATTTAAATTGAATTTTACAGTATTTCCATTTTTCAATATCAGATATTGCTTTCGTGGATTCCAAATTATCAAAAATGTATTACACATTGATATCTAGCCATTCTTTGTTGTTTCAGATCGAGAAATATTGATATTGCAGAATACCAAGTTACATGTTGACAGTATCTCTCACTTTTTGCGAAATAGATGCAGCCATCTTGGATTCCAAAACGGCATCATCGATTTCTGGCCTTAATTGGTCTGTCCTGATTCAACAATATTCATATTGCAGGGTATTCGACAGTAATTCTCACTTTTTATGCTACATAAGCCGCCATGTTTAGATTGGCGTCAGACATCGATTTTCTGCCTTTCATCCAAAAACATAATTTTGCAGGGTTTTGACAGTTATTTCCAGTTCTTCTAATACCAAAAGCCCCTTCTTGGATTTTAAATTGGCGTAACACATCAACTTTCGGCGTCCAGGTGCACACCTGTAAAACTGATGCCGTCTTTGACAAAGGTGTCCATATCTAGTGTCCAGTTCCTAGGTGTCCAATATCTCGAGATACAACTTGTACAAGATATTCATATGTACTAACAGCACCGCGTAGTGAGCCAATTCTCGACTATTGACTGCTCCGGTAATTATAAATACACAAATGATTAACCATCAATTCAAATAGCGTGCAGTATTCAACCTACTTTTGGCTGTGTCCTGTTGTTTACATCTAAATTAAACTGATATAGTTTCTAAACAGGGTTTTGGTTTCTGTGTAGAAGCATTTCATAGACAATGACGTATCCTGGCAGTTTGAACGTAATTTTCTCTTAGATTAACTTCTTGTGCATAATGTAGCACTAAGAGTAGCTCAAACATTCCCTTTTCTTGACTAAGAAGGAGTTCAAACTTCTATCCGAACATACTTTTTACCAGAGACATACGACGAATTTCACGTCAAATCATCCAGTGGTTGGCAGCACCCTCTCAGAATCCAATGAAACTTTGTGAGTGTGTAGACTATGTCTTTTCAAGCAACTTTGCATACTTTGTTTTTCAAAATTTATGTAGACTAAAATTTGAAAAGGGCTTAAGTTTTTTGACTGATTTATTTTTAAATCAACGTAACTCAAAAAGGAAAAGACTTACAAAAAGTCTTTTCCTTTTTGAGTAATGTGTGGGTGACTTTTGGAAAATTGTCTTTAATTTTATGAAAAAAATTGTAAAATTACACGCAAAAAAAAAATTTAATATTTAAAGTCGATTTTCAAATAATTGCCATCTTAAAATTGGACGATGTTTTTTTTATTCAAGGTTACAGAATTGTCTAAAAGTTCGCTATACATTGCACGATGGGCACTATCAAGGAAAACAAGTTTTTCGAACAGTAAATTTACTTAGTAAATAACTCAAAAAAAACAAGACATACAAAAAAGTGATGCATGATTGACTTTTAGAAAACTGTCTTAGCTCTTTTGCAAAAATTGTAAAAACTGTTACACAATTCATACACACTAATAAAAATATTTTAAAATTTAAAGTCAATTTGCGAAAAATATCTTTCATAGAATTGGCCAATTTTTTTTAATATAGTCAATATAATTGTCAAAAAGTATGCCATAAATTGCAAGATGAGCACTTTAAAGGAAAAAAGTTTTTCTGACTACACATTTTTCATGTCCAATTTTAACCGTGTATCGCGCCGACTCGTCTTTTAAAGTGGTCCCAAAACCACACAGAAGCCAATAAAATTTAATTTTAATGTTAATTTGGATTTTTTAAGGATCTTTGAATGTTTTGAATTCATAGCTGCTATTTGGGAAGAACTTATTTTTAAATTATTTATATTTTAAACTTTACTGATGATACAATTCAATCAGGTGATTGATCCTGTTTATTACCTAACCTTTTAAGTACATTAAAAGAAGGACAATCAATTGGAAAACGAAAGCTTTATCATTATATCTGAGGTATTGACCCATGACTCAATAGCAGTTCAGTTGTTTATATCAAAATTGCTAGATTTTATTAAACAAAACTCAATATATTGCTCAAAATTATTTTCGTGTTAGATGGATCAGCAGCCCATTATAACTTTGCTAGCGTGTGCAATTCACATGGGGACAGTCCATGTAATGCTATTGGTAATAATCTCTAGCGAATGGCAAAGAGAGCAAGCCTTGCTCAAGATTATGGAAACACCCACAAAGTTTCATTGGATTCTAAGATGGTGCTGCCAATCACGAAGACGAGTTGGCATGAAATTCGAAACACGGTTTTGTGTTTTAGTTGCCTGGATAATTCTAATGTTTGGTTAAAATATGTGTTCCATTTTGTAGAGAGCGCCCCCTTCCAGAGGAGGAGGGATCTCAAACCACCATAGCAAAAAATTCCATTTGCTTGATAAAAGGGTGTCCTACATCAAATAGAAACACGGAAAAAACTGTAGAAAATTACCCATTGAATATTTTCTCTTTAAGATTTGGGTAGAACTAGTTTAGAGCGTTTTTCACTGTCAGTTTTTCGAAAATTGGAAAACAATGGCGTCATCCGAAAAGCACACGCAGCGGATTGATTTTGCGCAAGTACCTGGAAAATCCTCAACTCTCTCATCGGGACATCGGAACACAACTCGGAATTGTGCAGCCAACGGTGAGTCGTGTGATTAAACAATTCTACAAAACTTTTAGCATCGAACCAATAGAGTTCCGAGAACCAAGGACCGGGAGAGACTGGTTACGTACAAAGGGCAAGAAGGCTCCAAATCGTGACGAACTGCTAAATACGGTGGGAAACTCACTGGCCCGAAAACTGTACACCCAGATACTGACGAAGCCTCATTGATTCATCATGGATGATGAGACTTACGTCAAGGTGGACTTCCAGCAGCTTTCGGGGCTACCTGCACAGGTTTGATGTTCTGCAGGAAGTAAGGAAGCAGAAGTTTGCAAAGTTTGCCAAGAAATACATAATATGGCAGAGCGATCTGCCATATTATGTATTTCTTGGCAAACTGCAAACTTCTCTTCCTCTGCAGAACATCCAAACTTTGTGCCCAGTAACCCCGAAGCAGTACCTTGACATAAATCTCATCATCCATGATGAATCGATGAGACTCGTCTATGCCAATTATTACGGCTCGAGCCAGTGAGATTTCCCCCGTATTGATTCGTCGTTGGAATTGCTACGCTGCGTAACCAGTCTCTCCCGATCTCGGAGATCTGTGCAGTTCGATGCTAAAGAGAGATTTTGTAGCAATCTTTCACCGTTGGCTGCTACATTCAGTTGTGTTCCATGTCCCCCATTGAAGGCAGTTGAAGGTCAGTACTTGCTGAAATCGCTGCCGTGTTCTTTCGGATGACGCCGTGCTCAGTTTTCGAAGGCTGACAGAAGAGCATCTAGTAGTTCTGCCGTCTTGGGAGAGAGGTATTCAGTAGATGAATTTTCTGCAGTTCCGTGTTTCTATTTGATGTAGGACACCTTTATCAGGCAGATGGAATTTTTGTATGATGTTTGGATCCTCCTCCCTGGAAGGGGGCGCTGATGGAACACATGGCCACCTTGGAAACATTAAATTATCGGGCCTTAAAACACAGGTGTGTTTCTAAATGCCAGCAAGTCTCTAGGGTAATATCTAATCTTAGAATCAATGAAGAACTTTGTGGTATTTCCCGCAATGCGAGCGGAACTTCTCTTTGCCATTCATAGAATTATAATGGCATGCATGGACTGTCCCATGTGACACTGGCAAGTTATAATGGGCTGCTGATCATCTAACACGAAATAATTTGAGCAATATAATGAGTTTTGTTTAATAAAATCTGTAATTTTGATAAACAACTGAACTGCTGACCAAGTCATGAGTCAATACCTCGAATGTAATATTCCAATTGATGTGTCGCTTCTTTTTAATGAAAACCTTAAAGGCCAGATGTACCTGATTGGTATCATCAGTAAAGTTTAAGAGAAATATAAATATTTAAAAATAAGTTCTTCCCAAATATAACAGCTATGTAAAATTATTTTCGTGTTAGATGGATCAGCAGCCCATTATAACTTTGCTAGCGTGTGCAATTCACATGGGGACAGTCCATGTAATGCTATTGGTAATAATCTCTAGCGAATGGCAAAGAGAGCAAGCCTTGCTCAAGATTATGGAAACACCCACAAAGTTTCATTGGATTCCTAAGATGGTGCTGCCAATCACGAAGACGAGTTGGCATGAAATTCGAAACACGGTTTGTGTTTTAGTTGCCTGGATAATTCTAATGTTTGGTTAAAATATGTGTTCCATTTGTAAGAGAGCGCCCCCCTTCCAGAGGGAGGAGGGATCTCAAACCACCATAGCAAAAAAATCCATTTGCTTGATAAAAGGGTGTCCTACATCAAATAGCAACACGGAAAAAACTGTAGAAAATTACCCATTGAATATTTTCTCTTTAAGATTTAGGTAGAACTAGTTTAGAGCGTTTTTCACTGTCAGTTTTTCGAAAATTGGAAAACAATGGCGTCATCCGAAAAGCACACGCAGCGGATTGATTTTGCGCAAGTACCTGGAAAATCCTCAACTCTCTCATCGGGACATCGGAACACAACTCGGAATTGTGCAGCCAACGGTGAGTCGTGTGATTAAACAATTCTACAAAACTTTTAGCATCGAACCAATAGAGTTCCGAGAACCAAGGACCGGGAGAGACTGGTTACGTACAAAGGGCAGAAGGCTCCAAATCGTGACGAACTGCTAAATACGGTGGGAAACTCACTGGCCCGAAAACTGTACACCCAGATACTGACGAAGCCTCATTGATTCATCATGGATGATGAGACTTACGTCAAGGTGGACTTCCAGCAGCTTTCGGGGCTACTGCACAAGTTTGATGTTCTGCAGGAAGTAAGGAAGCAGAAGTTTGCAAAGTTTGCCAAGAAATACATAATATGGCAGAGCGATCTGCTCATGTGGCAAACGGAGTGCGCCGTTTGTGGCTACCAGGACTGTAATCACGGAGATCTACCTCAA
This sequence comes from Aedes japonicus, assembly GCA_034211315.2. Taxonomy (NCBI): domain Eukaryota; kingdom Metazoa; phylum Arthropoda; class Insecta; order Diptera; family Culicidae; genus Aedes; species Aedes japonicus. Next base: position 82,754 of record JASCZW010004238.1, on the reverse strand, counting down.
GTAATGGCTACAGAAGCGTCTGCTTCCTCTGTCATTTTAATACCCAAGGACATGATTCCCCCAACTAACCAGAACTAAGGCCCATCGAACAACTATTATGATGCAGGTACTACACAAGCATCTTAAGGAGGTCACATCTGAAGAAGACATGAAGAAAAAGTGGGTTTCCGTACAGAAGTAGCTGCAGCCAGATGTTGTACAGAATCTAATGAGTGGAGTTAAGCGTAAGGTGTGAGTGTACGGTTATGGTTTTGAAGTGGAATGAAATAAATTTGCTGAAAACTAACTTGTGGGTTATATTTTATTGTTTGAAATTTTGAAAAGGATTCATGAATTCGGAAATTTTCTCGTCTTTTTTCCGTGATGCGATTTGGTGTGGGATACCCTTTACCCTGTCGAACACTGAAGGTGTTTTTCTTGTTGAACACATAAGAGCTTGAACACAAAAAGTTTTAGACCATTCTAACGCAGAAATGGTAACTCTCATAGCAACACAAAATATACTGGGAGAATATTTTTGGCTAAAAATCTGAACTACCATTTATTATGAAATTCTGAGAGATCATTTATCTTATTTTCTATGATGGGGCGTATTTACAGTTTAAGTTTTTCGTGTTAAGCAAAAGTTTTATTGGTTGATCATTTTGGATTGAGATCAATTTTGTTTTGTATCTCATGCATCACATTAACACCGTTCTCTTCTTATCGAAAAAAAGTGCTCTCACTTAACGATTGTTCCAGAAAGTATATGCACATCTTACTTTAATGGTCACTTTGAATATAATGAAATATTTCAACATGTTTTGGCTGCGTCCTTTTGTGTGCACATTTCTGAATGACATAGAATAAAAAAAAACTCAGTTTTATGTTGCCTATCAAAATGCGCGGTCTTACTCCGGAACAACGAACAAGTATCGTGCACAAATGGTGCACGATGAGCGGACTCTCTTTGAGAAAATTGGCCAAGGAAGAGGGTTTAAGCGTCGGAGCGGTACAATTTGCGATTTGAAAATATAGAGAACAGTGTACGTTTGGAGATGCGCCGAAGAGTGGTTGGAAATCCGGTCCTATTAGTCCGGATATCGATAAAACGATCAGGGATGCCTACAAGCGAAAACCAGCGACTTCCGTTCGGGATGTAACGAAAAAACTAGGGACCTCGTCGTGTAACGTCATGCGCGCCAATTAAAGACTTGTGCTAAAAACATACCGGAAAAATACACACGGGCCCGCAAACTCTACGATTCGTTATTGTGTAGAAATTCTGGCTGTATAATAATGGACGATGAAACGTATGTGAAACTAGATTACAAAACGCTGCCCGGACCACAATTCTATACTGTAAGTGAAGACGAAGACATTCCCGAAACGGAGAAGGCAATTTTTACCGAAAAATTCGGTAAGAAGGTTATGGTTTGGCAGGCAATATGCGAGTGTGGTAAAACATCTAGTCCGTACATCACAGCCGGAGACGATGAACACTCAGAAATACGTTAAGGAATGTCTCCAGAAGCGATTATTGCCGATGATCAGGCAGCACGAAGGTCAAGTAGTGTTTTGGCCTGATTTGGTGTCATTTCATTACGCAAAGGACAATTTAGAATGGTACAAAAGTCAAAATGTATGTTTCGTGCGGAAAGACATGAACCCGCCGAGCTGCCCGGAGGCTTTTTGGGCTTAAACCAAAGCAAATTTTCGACAATTCATAAAACCAGCGGGCGAAATCCAAAAATTAAAAATATTGGCCAAAAGTGGTCAAAATGGTGGGAAGTACCACTATGCAGAAGCTAATGGGTCATGTTCGAGGAAGAGTTAGGAGTCTTGGCTATGATTAAATATTTTGATTAAACGAGAGTAAAATATCATATAAAACACAAATACAAATATGATTTGCCAAATTAAATATTTTTAATCAAAAAACAACATGACTTTTTTGTTATTTTGAAAGTGTGCTTGTACTTTCTGAAACAGTCTATATGTCCAGATGATGATTAGTAATTGGTTTACCTCCTCAAACGTCATTTGTGCTCAGCATATTTCTATTCCTTAAGAGGAGCAAAGCGTTGTCAAGTTGGTATTTTTTTTTCGAAGGAATTGAAACGACCACTTGAAAGATTTACATTTTCATGTATTTCCATTGTACACCAGTTCCACACGTCTGCGACCATTCAGGTCCGATTCACAAAACAACATGAATGAAACATATCCTACATGCATTTATGTATACGCGTACATGTTAAACGAATCGTGGCAACAAGCATGTGACAGCTTCTCCAACATTAATTATGCACTGGTTTAAGAGCAGCGAAAGAAAAAAAGTTGACAATTTGTTTTCCGTTTAGCATCGTTAAGTGCTTTTGTTTCTTGCTTGCTCCGCTTGTTCCTGACTTTCAAGAGTCACATCACACATCTCGAGCAACAACTTATTCCCCTAACCAGCCAGTCACGACAGCCATTCTTTGCACTACTTTTTCGTACTACAATCAGGTCAAAGCTCGAACAAATTAAACTAAAGTGTGTTTTCCCTGTCTTTTTCGTTTTGTATTCGGTTTTTCTTCTGATGAGTTTTTCTTACAGCTGTTGTTCTTCTAATGATTCTTATTCTTCCCTCGTCATCGGACTGGGTCGCGTTTTCATTTAACATAAACTCACATAATACATCGTTATAACCGGAGGCCCGGCTTCTGTTTTGTTTCGTACTCATTATCAGCTAATATTCCGTAACCGAACGGAGTTAGTCACAGCATGTCGCTTGCAGAACGCGTTTGTGTTATTTTCAAATCTGTTTTTTTTTTCATTATTTGCTATCAAAAATTTTCCTTCGGTTCATTCAACGGCATTGAGACTCAAGACTGGTACAGGCAATGGGGGAGCTTAAAATGAGGAATTTTTGTTTGGTTGGTTGAAAATCTTATGCATCTTGTAGATCAGTTTTTCTGAGTGTTTGGTTTCCATAATTCTATTATTTTCCAACTATTTGGACAAAGATTTTTACTCACTACTAAATGAACTCATTATCTCATGCTACTCCACAGCCCGAACCAGTCGGGTTCAGACACTGAGCATTACGTACTATGTTTCTATTTACACGTCAATAAATACTTAAACTCTATTAGACAGTGAAACTGCTACGGCATCAACGCCATACACTACAGAAATAAATAGTTTCAAACTTCGGACATGGCGAGCGCTGCCTTCGGGCGCTCGACGATGACGACCCGCGATGGCCTGATGCAGGACCGCTGGGATATCGTCAGCGAGGTGGTCAACGTTCGCATTGAGTCACTGCTGTTGTTGTTCTGCATCCGCTGGCCTCCGTTTAGCACCATTCCATTACGCAGCGGACCTCGTCCGGAGGGACCGTCTGGATTCTTACAGCACCATTCGGACGACAACAGCCACCGGAATGGGGGAAGTCGTCTGAAAGATAAAAGTGGCAAACGATGAGAAGGATAGTAAAAATAAATATGAACGATGGTATCGGGACAATTGCTCTGGGAAAAACGTCGCCGTTGGAATGCATTTTATTTGAATGATTGTTTTACTGCGGATATTCACGAAAATGTGTTTTATTTCCCATAATTAGACCATGTTGTTGTACTCTGAAATTATACTCAGTCAAAACTAAAAGCCAAATTAAACTGTGTTCTCATGAAACGTCATGTTCAATATCTTGTTACATTGTCGATTATCAATATTGTATACTCAAAATTTCATAACATAATCAAAATCATAAACTAATAAAATTTCAATAAGGTGGGGCCCATTTAGTATAGCAACAAGCATTTTTGATTCTTACAGCGACTCTAGTGGTCGGATTTGTAAACTATGACATCTTATGTGTTTCCTATAACAATATCAACATCAGATGTTTTTATTTTCGTGGAGCAGCTCGAACGTATTTCAGAGATATACAAAATAAAATAAGAAAAAGGAAAAATATATATGCTTAATCATTTGGACAACCCTTCGTGGTCTGGTCCAAACTTGCTAAGGTATTGGGTTTTCCTCGAAATACCGTGTGACCATCTCACCGTCACACTCATCACTAAGCATCATAGAAGCTCTTATGCCTTCCGACCTAGTCGTGCCTACATCGTCTACATCCGCACTTCCATCATCAGGCAGTATTAATTTGAGTGGCATCAGCAACAACGCATGTTCACACCAACGTAGAGAAACGGATTCAATATTTTCCATCTACTATGAAAACGTGAGAGGTCTACCCACCAAGACTACTGAACTTTGCTTAAAGCTTTCATCGTGCGATTATGATGTCCTGGTTTTTAGTGAAACATGGCTACGTGCGGATATTCAGGACAGAAAACTATCGTCGGATTACCGAATATTTCGTGGTGACTGTAGTCAATCTACTAGTGTACTGTCCAGAGGCGGTGGTGTACTAATTGCGGCCAATACAAAGCATTAGTGCACATCGGTCTCGTTGGAAAATTGCGATCATCTGGAGCAAGTAGCCGTGCGCATAAATCTGCATCACCGATCGCTATTCATCAACACAACTCACACTAACGCGCTACAGGCTATCGTTGATAGGTCCTCGTATAATGATGTAATACTGTCACTGGGCGATTACAACCTCCCATATCTGAATTGGAGATTTAACGAGGTTGTGAACGGATATTTACCATCAAAAGCATTCACCGTACAGGAAATGGCTCTCACGGAACCGATGCTCACTAACGGTCTTGTCCAAATCAATACACTCTGTAATCAGAATGGAAGACTTTTAGACCTGGCCTTCTACTAAACCAGACGCTGTCACTCTACTTGAGCCTCCGATTTCACTACTGGACATCGATACGCCATTCATCTTAAAACTAGACGCCCACGGTAGTTCACCAATGAATTTTGAGTGCGATTCAAATCCATCTGATTTGAATTTCAGGCTTTGCGACTTCGTCTCGTTGAATAACGAACTGTCTACCATCAATTGGCATCATATTCTGGAGGGCAATTCCGTTGACGCTGCAGGTGACTACTTCTATGACAAGCTGTATGAGACTTTCTATGCACGAGTTCCACTACTACGACGTGTTAGGAGACCGACTTCAGCACAACCATGGTTGAACCCAGCGTTACGAAATTTACGGAACGTTTTACGTACATCACGCAAACGTTATCTCAGCACTAGATGCAACGATAGTAAAAATAATCTTCGATTAATCGAGACTAGATACAACGAACTATTGAAGTTCAGTTACGACGAATACCTCCAACGAGTGCAAGCAAACCTAAAGCAAAACCCATCGGCATTTTGGAAGTTCATGAGATCGCAACGACCTCACAATGGTATCCCAGACACAGTTGAGTTCAACGGAATTACCGCTAACACACCTGCTGACGCTGCTAACTTATTCGCTCGTTTTGGCTCAAATCTAACATCGCTTTACCCTGCTAGTTTTGATCGCATCCAGGAGTTTAACATAAACTTTCCAATGCTGCGTTTCTCGCCGGACGACGTCATGAAAGCACTGAACGATGTGGATGTAACGAAAGGCCCTGGAGTTAATGGCATTCCCCCATCTTTCGCTCGCTTTTCCAGTCTGCTGCGTATTCAACCGTTCGATGAACGAAAGAGTTTTTCCCAGCGTTTGGAAGATTGCTTCGATTGTGCCTTTCTACAAAACAGGTAATCGGAACAGGGTCGACAACTACCGTGGGATATCGCTTCTCTGTTGCTTTAACAAAGTATTCGAGACCATGGTTCACAACGCTATGTATAATGTCATTCATCCCCTTATATCAGAGTACCAGCATGGGTTCATCCAGCACCGCTCTACCATCACAAATTTATTATGCTACACAAACACGCTGTTTCGAGAGGTCGAATCACGGAGGCAAGTCGATTCTATCTATATAGATTTCTCTAAAGCCTTCGATAAAGTCCCTCATCTTTACGCAACCGCAAAACTAAAAGCCATTGGATTTCCAACTTGGTTAGTTGAATGGATTCTTTCGTATTTGACCAACCGCCAGTCCTTTGTTTCTATAAATTCTGCCCGATCGAACGCATTCGTAATTACCTCTAGATACCACAAGGGAGCGTGCTCGGTCCATTGATATTCGTTTCGTCAACGATCTGTGCCCGCGTATTTCATCATTCAAGCAAATGTTTGGCGACGACCTTAAGATCTTTAGAGTCATCACGACCCCATTCGACTGCCTCGTCTTACAAAACGACATCAATGAAGTAAAACAGTGGTGTAATGAAAACGGTATGAGTTTAAATACAGGAAAATGTAGGGCGATAACGTTTTCCCGCAGAAGTGTTACCATCAAGCATCAATACACAGTTGGCTCTGCCTCACTAGAGCGTGTATCCTCCATCTGCGACCTCGGTGTTACAATCGACTCGAAGTTGAAATTCAGCGATCATGTCCCACTTGTCACGGCAAAAGCTTCCGCGGTTCTCGGACTCATTCGACGTCATACCTGGCAGTTCACAGATATATACGCACAAAAAACATTGTTCTGCACCTTGGTCCGTAGCATCATTGAATATGCAGCCGCCGTCTGGACACCTCATCATGCATCAATGATCAACAGGGTCGACAGAATTTAAAAGTCATTCATACGCTTTGCACTCCGCAATCTCCCTTGGAATGACCCTTTAGCTTTACCCGACTACACCGCACGGTGCATGCTGATAGGACTGAAAACCTTATCTGCTAGGCGCACTCACATTCAGAATCTTGTTGTATTCGACTAACTACGTGGCAATATCGATTGTCCATTGCAGTATGCGATGGCGCTTCGTCCTGCTGAAACACATAGTGATCATCTCCAAACACCTCTTGTACATATGGCTAGACAACTTTCTCCAAAACTTCCGTTTTATAATATACGGCATTCACTTTAACGTCGTTTTCGGTGAAAACCAGTGGTAGTTTGCCTCGCTTGCCAATTACTCCCCAAACCATCACTGACGCAGCACTTTGGAACCGTGGAATATTCCTATCACTCTCTGGAACAGTTCTCGAAGAGAGAGCCCACAATATGTCGTTCTGGACATTGTGGGATTGTTGCAAGACGAATAATTTTTCGTCGGAAAAGATAAATTCTTCCCCACCGTGCCGCGAAAAAGCCACGAAAAAGGTTCCGAAACTCCGTGAACCTTACGTTTCTTACAAGCTTGGAATCCGAGGTTATTTTGCAGTATATTGTACATTGACGATCTCGAAACATTCAGATCTGCGGCCATTTTACGTACAGAGCGCAGTGATTTTCGTCTAATCCGATCCCTGACCACTTTAACAACTCGTGCAATCCGCACCGTACGAGTACGACCGGATCTCTTCCGGTCATCCAACGAGCAGGTGTCACGGTATCTTCGGATGGTTCGGTACACAAAATCCCGCTTTACTCCGAGGTTTTTGAAATTTCTGAAAATAGCACCCCGGCGCTCACCTTTCAAAAACTTTTTTATCACCACAGCACGAAACTCCTTCATCGCTGGTAAAAGATTAAAACCGAATGAAAACAACCGGACATAACCTAAAAGCGTTTGTATAAACATAGTGCATAACTACACCAACACATACGTGAAGCATGTTGAGTAGTTGCACGACACCAATGCAAGGAAAAAGTGTATGAGAATATATTGGACACCGTGTAAGGTTTTGGACACATGGCTTCATGAAAAGGGTGTAAATATGCGACAATTGGCGAAGCGCTTAAGAATTCTTCACGCGAGTGTAAAATTCAATTTTGGGGAACGCTGTTCTTTTGATGAACGGCCAGGAAGAGGCAGAAAACTCGGATCTTCCAACCCTAAACTGGATTACAAAGTGTTGGCTCTAATTCGGAAGGAAAAATCAATGCCGATACGTGATTTGGCCGATAACCAGCGTCAGAATGATACAAGATCATAAGAAGCAAATAAATTCCAAAGTGCATCTACCATTTTTTAACAAAACCTGAACAATCAATGCAGAAGAGATTGCTGCTGTGTGGTACACAATCAGAGTGCGAAGTGTTCTGAACATTCGTGTTGTGGAACACATTAGTGAAGTCGGCGTATAGCATGACAAGTCGACATAACGGCGACTCATAATGTACGTATCCAGCTAACAAAGCAATCGTGGCGATCCTCACTTTTCATCACCGACGCTGCAAGAGGTAAGACCTTCTTCGAAGGAAGCTACGCTGGGTGATTCTTAACTTGGCCAACCAAAACTCACAGCTGCCTTTAAATCAGAAGCATAGTAACCCTCCTCTGTATTGGCCGGATTTAGCGTTGGCGCCAAAACAACTCTCTATTGGCTCACGGGAAAGGGTATGCATTTAATTAAGAAGGACATCAATCCGCCTAATTGCCCTCAGCTTCAGCCCATAGAACGCTTTTGGGCGATTGTGAAGAGGGTAAAGACTGGTAAAGTAGCTGAGAATACGCAGGAGTTCAAAACATTTAGGCTAAGGCGTCCAAAAATGTGATGAAACAATTGTCCGGAACTTGATGAAAAATGTTCGATCGAAAACCAGGAAGCTGAAATTCAGTGACATCTTAATAATAGTTGCAAGGCAACTTTTTGTATAGTAGCAAAGGGGCCGAAGGGGGGGACTTCGATTTTTCTACTCCTTAAGTGATCGACAGGGTACCCGGGTACCCACCAAATTCAAATGATTATGACTCTGGCTTTTATTGACCAATTTTAATTTTTTTGGCACCTTTAGGTTCCAAAACTCATTCGCTTTAGGGAAATTATCAGCAATGACCATTTGAATGCATCTGGTTCCCGTAAATTCGGGTTACCGGGGCAGTGTTCTGGTACGAAGAAACAATATCGAAACATCTATTGAATTTGCAGGAATGTATGTCAAAATGTTTGGAATAATTCCTAGAAACTATTTCTATCCTATTGTGGGCCATATGCCAATTGGTTCATGAAAAGCCATTCTGTGACAGGTTAGGCCTAGAGTGGCCATACACATATTTAGAAGGAAAGCCTGGCAATATGGGTATCAAAATTCATGAAATTTCTCCAGTAGGATATTTCGCAACGTTTAGTGGCAATCTGATGATTTGTCCTCGGGCCGGTCATTCTGGAACAGGTTCCCGGGGGCTCTCGAGTGGTCAACGCTGTGAAATAGTTTTTTGGTTAAATTTCAGGAATTTTGAAGCCCATATTGCCAAAGTTTCCTTCTAAACATGAACATGGCCAGTTGAGGCCAAACGGAAACCTGTTACGGAGAAACAGGTCCGAAGACAAATCATTCGATGGCCTCAAAACGTTGAGAAATAGCCTACTGGAGAAATTTCATGAATTTTGATACATACAGTATTTAAAATAAGTATATCCACCCCTGCTTCAAATTTACAATTTTCCTGTTATCGATTCAAATATTAGTTGATAAAATGAGTGTTGTTTTGCGTTTGGTCCATTACATAGTACCTATCATTACACCATTAAATATACTTGAATTAATCTTGCTCTTGAAAATCTATGCCAAGATCAACAGAAAAGGGAAGTAAAACACGCAAAAAAAGTTTATCCACCCAAACATGCTTAGTACCATTTTGCCGTGTATTGAGCGGTTCCTGTCACTTTTTCGAATGTAAACATTGCATACAGTTATCCTTTCGTAGTGTAGAAGCTTTCGTGATTCAAATTTGAGTTCTCGTGTTTCGAAATGCCTAAAAACGCACAAATTTCGCTGAGTATCCGAAAACTTATCATAGAGCATCACAAGTGCGGTAAAAGCTACCGTCAAATTGCTAATATCGTTCAGATACGTAAAGATACGGTTGCCAAAATTGTTCAGAAGTACAAAAAGAGTGGTTCTTTCACACCAGAAAAGCGATCAGGGCGACCGACGAAGACAAGTTCCCGGATTGACAGGGCTATCGTCAGAAAGGTGGAACAAGATCGAGGTTTGTCAGCTCCAAAAATTGCAAAGCAAGTTGAGAGTGAATGTTCTATCCATAAGACACCTCAAACAATCCGAAATCGTTTACATCTACAAGGTCTGAAGGGTAGAGTGGCAATTAAGAAATCATGGTTGTCAGCGAAAAACATTAAAAATGATTGAAGTGGGCTCGAGATCATATTACATGGACAGTCGATGATTGGAGAAAGGTCATTTGGTCAGACGAGACTAAAGTAATACTATTTGGGTCTGATGGTATCATAAGAAAATGGCGCAGAACCGGTGAAAGTCTGAAAACCCAATGTGTAAAGCCTACAGTCAAACATGGTGGAGGTGAGTTATTGCAACATCATTAATTTTCAACTAACTTAACAAACTTTTATCATTTTCTGTGCAGGTAGAGTCATGGTTTGGGGTTTGATGGCTTCGTCTGGTGTTGGAGAGCTCGTATTTATTGACGGAATAATGACAAAGGAGGTTTATCTGGACATACTGAAACGAACACTTTCAGCAAGTGCACAAAAACTAAAGCTGGGCCGGAGATACACGTTCCAGCAAGATGGGGATCCAAAGCACACATCGAAGTTTAAGGAAAAGAAAATCAATGTTTTGGAGTGGCCAGCACAATCTCCTGACCTTAATCTAATAGAACATCTCTGGTCTATTTTGAAAATTAAGGTTCCGGAACACAAACCATCAAGCATTCAGCAATTACGACCAGTTGTTGTAACAAAATCGCACCAGAAACGACTGCTTAGCTTGTCCAGTCAATGTCACGACGATGTTAAGCTGTCCTTGAAGCCAAGGGAGGTCACACGAAATATTCAATGATTTTCAGGGTTATGGTGGATATGTTATTTTGCATTATTTTTTATCGTTTTATTTGACTTTCTTTTTATCCCTTGAGAAATAAACTCAATATTAAAAATCGTTTTTCAATGTTTTGGTGGGTTATTTGAAGCAAATGTGCCAAGTGAGAAGGGGTGGATAAACTTTTTTTACATACTGAATTTTGAAATATGAGGCGTTTTGGCAACTCTGTAAAATGGTGAACAAATTTTCACCCCGAAATTCGAAACTTTTTCTAACAACAGTGCAACTGAAAGAGTTTTTGACATGTATATTAAGGTTTTTGTTAAGGAGTTTATTGAGCTATAGGATTCCTTTTGCGAATTCTCCATCAATATAAAAAAAGCTACCAAAGCTATTATTTTGGCTTGAAGAGATTTCTCGATTTTATTTACTGGCGGTTGTAACGCCGTTATTGTAGATTTTGTTGATTGGTAGGCAAATTGGGTTTTGCCAAAGGGAGACTCTATAAAACTAGTTGAATTGATGAAGTCGTCCAAAATGTTTTCCATTGTCCTTAATAGAATAGAAGAAAGACTGATAAGTCTAAAGGATTCAGGGTCGTTTTTCTCAATTTTGGAATAAAGACTTCGCGAACCTTTCTCCAAGCTTTTGATATATTACTCAGAGTAACACTAGCTCTGAAAAATATAGTCAGCACGGGAGTGTAAAATGTCCTGCTAGAGCAGTGCTGGGACAATCTCTTCTCCCCAATTTGGTTGAAAAGAACACAATGCCCATCCAACTCTAGATGGCATGAAGATTTCACAAGCTACAAGAGAAGCATCTGCCAACCATAAGCCGAGAAGTGAGTTCTCATCATTACTTCTAAAATTTCGGAACAATCGACTTAAAAACTACCATAGAGATAAGATACCATGAGAAGAAAAATTTGTGTTTTCCATTTTATTCCAACTACCTTTGCTTATCTTGACAGATACGCGTATTTCGTCTACAATGTGCAGACTTCTTCAGTGTCTCGTACTACTAATTTTTCTTCTCATTTCTAGTTACAGGTATTCCAATAAACAGCTCAAACTCTCTAGGATTTACCAAACACTGATAAAAAAGCACAGATAATAGCTATGTGTCCCACACATGGCTTTTTGTAATTAGATCAACAAATGATACCTATTTGTAACTACACATACTTTCTATGTGTACACATAACAACTATGTATGGCCACACATACTTTTTATTTGCCACATAAACTTCATATGTGTATCTAAGAGGGTTCTGTTAATGTGTGAACAAATGAATATTATGTGGAATTTAACATGTGTTTTTGCCAATAAATACGTGTGGATTTTTACCCGTGTACTCTTTTTTAAGGCTGCCATCATCTATATTGCACCACTCTTTTATATTAACAAAAGAAGCTGATTTTTTATATGTTCCTAATTGATCCTTAGTTAACATATTCCATTTTGTGAATCTAGTTGAAATCAGAAAAATTACTCTCACCCAATCTTGACTTTTATTTTCAGCATGCAACAAACCGGAACCTTCTTCACCTCTCCGCTCACAACAAACGAGAAAAAAAAGCTAATCAAAATTGTGAAAAATATCCCTTCTCCCTAAAAAATTCAAAAGTTAAGTTTCGGTATGATTCGCGAGTAATCAAAATATAGAAAAGCAGCTAAGGAGTGTATCGAATATAAGCTATTCACATACATTTGCGTTGTACGCATGTATTTGTGATGGTTTTTTATGCTCTGAACACTGCATGCTGTGCGTTTGACTGTCAGCTTTCTTTTGTTTACTTGTTTGTGCGGTTCAAATTCTGCGTTTTCAAAATGTCGCGTATTGAAAAGGAAGTGAAAATTTGGGCTCAAGCGTCCAAAAAAGTCCAAAGTTCGAAAATTCGTGAAGGAATAACTTAATTTTCATCCGGTCTTCATTTTGTTCAAGTTTAACCTCGTACAATAAAGGATCAATTTTTTGTATGAATAAAATATCGGTTTTCAACATAATTTGAAAGAAAGTTTGTGGATAGCTTATCTTCGATACACTCCTTAATTTGAAACCCATAAGCAAAAGCGAAATATTTGAAACTTACTTGATCATTCGGCAGACTTGCGTCGAGAAAAGACAGTAGATCAGTGGGTTGGCAGCCGAATTCAGCGGTGCCAGGCTTTGGATGAACGTTGCTATCGCAATGTTGGTTTGAGTGTTCGGAATCTGGCCAAACACCTGCAACAGGTCGAACACGATGTACGGCGACCAGCAAAGGACGAATACTATCACTATCACAATAGTCATCTTGACCGTTTTAACTTTTGCCTTTGGAATGATGCCCCGTGAGCTGGCCCTCCTGCTGGCCAAATCGGCCATTCCATTTCGAGTTCGATCTGCAATAAGATTTAAGTGAGTGGAAAATAGTGAACAATTCGAGTAATTGCACTCAAGTCTAATGTGAATCCGTACCAGTTGGTCCCATAATTGCTCCCTTGGCCCAAATCGTCTTGACGATTATTGCATAACACGCTGAGATGATCAGCGCTGGCAGCACAAAGAGCGAGCTGGCGACCCAACACATGTACACTTGCCACCGCCAGGGATCGACCAAATCAATCCAGCATTGCTTTCTTCCTGTAAATATGTCACCAAAGCAGATACAGATTGAAAACACTATGAGTTCATTATTGTGAACACGAAATTGAATGCTCACCCTGTATGGATTTTTCCTGATAGAGATAGAAAATAGGAAGCGAGAAGAGCGCACTTAAACTCCAAGCTGCAGCAACCAATCGACGAGCGCGATTCCCTGAAATATTGGACCATTCGAGTAAATTGGATTAATTTCAACCCGTTCCACTAGAACTTGGAACAATTTATGTTTGTAGGTAGGTAAAAACAGCAACTCACAGCATCCGGAGAAATTCATTGGATGTGTTATGGCATCGTATCGGTCGATGCTGAGAGCCACCAGCACATAGGTGGATGCGTAGGTCACACTAGCTTGCACGAAACGGATGGATTTGCACGCAATGTTTCCGGCCTTCCAGGATACTGTCATCCTCCAAATAATATCTGTCAATACGCTGAGCAAACCCACACATAAATCTGAAATGGGAAGTAGAGGAAAAAGCAATCATGATAAGCAAACGTCAAATGTTTTACGCTATGTTACAGTTGATATGGGTTGCGATAAAAGCAATCAAAAAATTGAAAAAAAAATCTCTTCGTCAGTGTGAAAGGAATGCTCAACTTGCTCTAGTAAATACTCCCTAATCTATTGTTATTTCCAGGTAGTCAGATCAGTGCAGATTATCTAATAGAATTTTCCTGAAAACTAAATAAAAATGCTAAGCCCTTTCAAAGCAAATTGATTCCTATTCAGCAGTACGAAAAACCTATCAATTCTCTTCCCTACTGGAATTCCTTCTAAGAATTTGAGGTATCAGCGGTTTCGTTATAATCTGTTTTAAATAGTGACGGGGAGTTCTTGCAGCAGCCAGCGGTTGGGAAAGTAAATGCTTTCAGATTGTTTTTTTTTTAATCCGTAGTTTCCTGGAATATTCGGGAGGCAGCAGATCCATTTGGTTGCGAATGTACCCTGCGAATCTAATGAATAAGAGTACGATTATTCAATCCAAATCAGCAGAAACAAGGGTTTTAATATTGAGTGATCATTTGATCTATGAGAGTTAATTATTTTTGAAGAAGCCTTTATGTTCCTCAAACAGCTCAACTTGTGTTTTAGGTTCTCAAGACTATGTCTAGATAACTACAGAATAAATTATGCATAAGTAAGCTAATCACTGTTTTAGTGCAAAGATTGCAAATAAGAGTAAACATCACATTATTCAACCCCAGAAAAGCTTTCCAGTGAGAAATGATGATGAAATAAGCTATAAACTAAATAATAATCTCTAACTCGACGATGCTTTAACTCGGAAAAATGTTGCCGAGGGTGCCAAAAGAAGACTTTTAGCGATTCAGTTTTTTTCTTCTTAGAATATGATGATAGAACACTGATAGGCACAATACAGGGTGCGGCAGAAAATAATGCGAAAATGTTTAAACTTGAGTATCGGGTTAATTCGTGTAGCTAGTGACTAATTTCTGTTGAAAGTGTATTTGTTTATGTTTACTTTCAAACGCTGCATCCAAACAATCTATTTGTTTTTTTTTTTTTGCAAATTCGTCAAAATGTTCGCGAAAGAAGTGATCACCAGTTTGATGCTCGCCCAGGAGAAGCCGAAAGAGATTGCCAAGGTGGTAGAGTGCCATTTGGCAACAGTTCACCGCATAAAAAATTCCCTGCAGGACGGTCCCAAGCAGCGAAATCCGGGAAGCGGACGTCCGCGCTTTGCACGCATGCCGAACGTGATCAAATCGGTCCGTGCAAAAATTACTCGCAACCCGGTGCGTTCCATAAGAAAACTTGCAAAGGAAGCCAATATTTTGGAGAAATCCATGCGGAGAATCATCAAAGAAGACCTGCATGCATCTTCCAGAGCCAGAGTGAACCGCCACTTGATTACGGACCGGGTCAAGGAACTACGAGTGACTCGTTCTAAGAGATTGCTTTCCTTGTTGAAGAAGGAAAAAATGATAATCCTGTTCTCCGACGAAAAGCTTTTTCAACATCGATGCTGTGGCCAACAGCCGACGGACTGGTTCATTTCACCGCAGAAAATGGAGAACGTTCCGCAAAAAGTGAAATTCAAATTTCAAACCAAACACCCGGCTAGTGTCATGATGTTTGGCTTGGTGGCGTCCAACGGTTTGAAAATGCCGCCTGTTTTCATTGAAGTGTATATCGGTATTTTAAAGGACCAAGTGCTTCCCTGGGTGAAGGCCAACTTCTCCGAGGACCAAAACGTTGTCCTACAGCAGGATGAAGCGCCGTGTCACACGTCCAATCGAACCCAACAATGGTTGAACGATAACATGAAGTTTTGGCCGAAGGATTTGTGGCCCCCTAGCAGTCCAGATCTTGTTCCGTTGGATTGTTCGATTTGGGCATATGTTGAAGCACGAGCCTGCAAAACATCACACCCTAGTGTGAAAACCCTGAAATCAACCATAACACGTACATGGCAGTCAATGTCGGAGGACTTCGTCCGAAAGGCATGCTCTGGCTTCCAGCGTCGGCTCGACTGCCCTGGGATGAAAAGTTGACGTAACCACCATCGGTATGTTTGTTAAGAAAACGCATTTTTCCCGATTTAAGCTGAAATGCAATGTATACCAACAATTATGAACAAATGTTCTGTTCATTTGATGAAGTTTTACTTATAAAAGTGAGCCAGCAAGATAATTAGAATAGTTTCACTTTTTCATCATCTTTAAAACGCATACGCCAACTTATACGAATAAACAGGCATATTTCTGAACGTTAATTTTCATAGTTTGGCGTAAAAATCAGGCTGCTACGTTCTGAATAATATGAGAGTGATGTAGATTTGGCGGTGGGTATTCTCGATAATGGACCGATACTGCAAGTACAACAACCGGCTGGCGCGGTTATGGAGGTCGATGATTGTGAAGGTAATGATCCCGAGAAAAATGAGCTCTAAGTGCCGGCCGACGCAAATGTTCCGGAAATACCGCACATTGAGCAGCAAGAGGTGCAACTAGCGCCAATCCTAAACGCAGACGGTAGGATTCCTGGTCCTTTGATTATGGTTTTACATTATCTAACGTTTCAATGTAGGTGATCTAAACTCCGATCTAGATTTACCGATGGCCATTTTCGGTGTTGAAGACGAAGATGCACGAAATGCGATTGGTGGCGATGTGGAACCGATTGAATCAATATCACCCAAACGGCGGCCGCCAACGAAGCGGGAATTGTTGGAAATGAAAAGAGTAGAGAAAAGGCTTTCCGACCCATGCTTCGGGAATGTGGATGCAAATCAGTTTGCAACGCCAAAATTGGACGGGATAGACGGTCCGAAATTAATTCGTGGTACTGGACAAAAGGCGTTCATTCTGCAGTTCACTAAACGTATACCCGTGAAACGCCGCCGCAGTCAAGTGGATTGCGCTACCCAGAATTATCGGCGGCAATTTTCGTACGAGTACCAGCTTCAAGATGAAAGAGGTGTGCCGCAGGGCGTATGTTGTGCTTTCTTTTTGGACACATTGGGCTACGCATGTGAAAAGCAGGTTTGTGTGTAGGTTTCGTTATAGCAATCAATTTCGAATAATTTTCATAAAATCTTGCCTACAGCAACATGGTCTACCGATACCATGACCAAGGACACGAAGATGATGCACCGTCCGAGATACGTGGAAAATACACTCGACCGAAAACTTTACAAAGTATCGTTAAACAAGACATCCTAGCTTACTCGCCAATGAACTCGCACTATCGTCGTGAACATACACCGCTTGCACGATATTTACCATCGGACTAAGTCGTTTTTGTTGGTTTATTAAATGCTTTGAAGAAAAATGAATCAGCTCGCAGTTCATTTTACGGATGCATAGATAGATAGGCATAAAATTAGAATAAGTAATGCATTTTGGAGCCAGTTGCTAATCCACTGAATTAAGATCGCAAGGGGATTGGAAATATACCTTTTTTGTAAGACAGAGTGTGGTGGGAACCATTTGCCGAAAGAACGTGGCCGATGCTATATACTACCGTGCTCTCGTGCCTGAAAAAAGTCGATCGCCTAGCACTTCCACATTTGTTCTCTGAGAACTTTCAATGCTAAAGTTTCCATTTATGCATTCGTATCATTGTGTGACCGTAACAACGATACTTTATGCCCAGGGAAGTCGAAAAAAATTTCTACCTGTAAATTTCCTAGAACCGTACCGGGAATCTAACCCAGGGACCTTCAGAATTGTCTTGCTTTGTAATCATACGCGCATACACGCAGAGCTTTTGAAGGCCTTAAGGAAGGCCGAGGGGGTGTTATGGCGGCCTTTTAATTACTCGGGAAGCTGTGGGCTTTGGAAACGTGTACAATCAATGATGACGTAAATTTCAACACTCACTTGCTAGTTCCTTATGTAATTTTACTACCGGTGGTTTTGATTATATGTCAGAATTCCAGGTTTATTCCATTTCACTTTCTCGCCAAGAAAAAAAAAATCCATCAATTCTATCCCACTTTCAACTTCAGATGTCTATACAGTATCCCCAGTGATCGTAAGGAACCGGCCAGGTGTTATCCAGAGATCGATAGATGGCAAGTATGTATGTAATCTCTAATCTGCTTTCCCTGGTATATTCAACTTCGTGTACAGCCACCCGTGGTGTGTAAGATCAGCTATGCATAGCTATGCGTCAACATATATGTGGAGAGACGTCATTCGTGCGACCAAATGGCGCTTACGCCAAACCGTTCTTTTAAATTTATCTCACAATTTTTCTAAGAAATTTTTCTTAGTCTTACTTGGAGGCAATGAATTATAGGGTAAAGGATGCAAAAAACAAAAAAAGTGAACTTTGGTCGTCTTGGCGCTTACGTCAACTATGTATCCCAGGGCAGTCGAGGATGTTATTAATAAAAATGGAGGACACATTGAATAAATTTGTTTAAAAGGACTTTATTTAGATTACTGCGCTCGAAAATGTTGATATTATCGCACTATTTTCTGCCCCACCCTGTCATTTTTTGGAATTTCAGTCATAAATTTCGACACAGTTTTTTCACTAGGGCATAAGTTCCAATTTGTTCAAATGGAAAAAAATTGGGTTTAATATTTGTTTCAATATATCTATGGTTGTAATTTATAATTATATTGTGAGTTAATTTTTACAGATAAAAAAATAGTTCTTGTTTTCTTCTGACTTGTGGAAAACAAAAATGTTAAGCGCCCACTTTTTTCGAGCGATATTTCAGGTGACATATGAGTACAACAAAATAAACGGTGAAATCAACTTAATCAACGGCGAAATTTAACTCTGATCTCTCTTCAAATATCAAACGGGCGAAATTTTAATTTTATTTTTATGGAAGGCGAATATTCTGGAGGGCTTACAGAGAGTCTCAAAACAGTCTAAATTGTCTTTAAAACAAAATGGGATTACAGCAAAACGAATCAACCAAATCATAGAATTTATTTTTCGTCCGAAAGATACATGGTATAGATATGAACCATATAAATTCAATTCAAATCGGTCTTCCCTTTCCTTGATAACTTAGCGCAAACGCTGGCAACACGATTTCCTGAGGAATTTGGTCCCAAATATCACGAAATTTGTCAAAAGCAAATTATCTACAAACTATAAATGAGTCTGTTTTTTTGTATTCTCCCAGTATTTGAGGAAACTGATCCACATGAGGTAATTCCTCATTCTTCAAGTGAGTCTTGCGAGTATAATAAAATAGAATAAATTTAAACAATAGTTTATTGTAAAAAATGTTATCATATGTGCAGTGCACAAACCATTAACGAAGCTCGGAATAAATTTAACGGTGGTCTATACGATATCATATTAGGAACTGAAACAAGTTGGTTTGATGAAATCACAAGTGAGGAAGTTTTCGGTAGCAAATTTAATGTATTTAGATGTAACCGTGACTTGAAATTATCAGAGAAAAAATCTGGTGGTGCTGTGCTTATGCAAACCTCCAAACCGAAATAATCCCTAGTAAAAAACATCAAGAATTTGAAGACGTGTGGATAAAAGTCACGATAAATGATGAACTTCATCTCTTTGTATCTGTTTACTTTTCTCCACATACGGTTAAAAAAGCTTCATATGACAAATTTTTAAACATCGCGGAATCTAGATTTCAAGTTTTGGATCCTCAAACCATAGTTCACATGTATGGAGAGTTTAACCAGAAAACAGTTGATTTTATTCACGATAATGATAACGAATCCAATTGTAGGTGAAAATGAAACTTTGCCACTTATTTATGATAAAATCAGCCACCTATGACTTCATCAAATTAATCATGCTCGGAACCAGCTTGACTGCTATTTACACCGTGTTCAATATATTCTCATACACTTGTTCCTTGCATTGGTGTCGTGCAACTACTCAACATGCTTCACGTATGTGTTGGTGTAGTTTTGCACTATGTTTATACAATTGCATTTAGGTTATGTCCGATTGTTTTCATTCGGTGTTTATCTTTTACCAGCGATGAAGTAGTTTCGTTCTGTGGTGATAAAAAAGTTTTTGAAAGGTGAGCGCCGGGTGCTATTTTCAGAAATTTGAAAAACCTCGGAGTAAAGCGGGATTTTGTGTATTGAACCATCCGAAGGTACCTGCTCGTTGCATGACCGGAAGAGATCCGGTCGTACTCGTACGGTGCGGACTGCACAAGTTGTTAAAGTGGTCAGGGAACGGATTAGATGGAAATCTCAGCGCTCCGTAAAATGGCCGCAGATCTGAATGTTTCGAGATCGTCAATTAAAAATATACTGCAAAATGATCTCGGATTCCAAGCTTGCAAGAAACGTAAGGTTCACGGAGCTTCGGAACCTTCCAAGCAGAAACGACTCGAAAGAGCAAGTCTGCTTTTGTCGCGGCACGGTGGAGAAGAAAAGTTATTCGTCTTACAACAATCCCACAATGTTCAGAACGACAGATTATGGGCTCTCTCCTCGAGAACTGTTCCAGAGAGTGATAGAAATATTCCACGGTTCCAAATCTGCGTAAGTGATGGTTTGGGGAGGAATTTGCAAGCGAGGCAAATTACCACTGGTTTTCATCGACAACGGCGTTAAAGTGAATGCCGTATATTATAAAACGGAAGTTTTGGAGAAAGTTGTCTAGCCATATGAACAAGAGGTGTTTGGAGATGATCACTATGTGTTTCATCAGGACGGAGCGCCATCGCATACTGCAATTCTCGTTCAGGGCTGGTGCCGAGAAAATTTGACCGACTTTTTGGAGAAGAATGAAGCGCACACACAGCTCACTAGATATGAATCCCTTGGATTATTTCGTATGGTCATACATGCTAGCGAAGGTAAATGACCACAGGGCGTCTAATATGAACCAATTCAAAACCGTAATCAAACGAATTTGGGACGAAATGCCGATGAAAGTGCCGCATGTAACGGTTTCAAAAAACATCTGGAGCTGGTCAACAAGGTTAAAGGCGGTGTTATTCCAAAACATATGCTGTAGTTGATCAGTTTTATATTGCAATATAATGGGTAAAGTTATCAATAAAATCTGGGTTATCGATTTGAAATAAATAGAGTTTTGCTTTGTATGAGAATATATTGGACACGGTGTAGAATTTGTTTTCACTAATTGTATTGAAGATTTAAGTATTGCTGAAGCTTAAGACCCACTTTGGAAGAATGAAAAATTTCATACTGCTATCGAATACTCATTATTCTCAGATTCTCATATGCAATCTCTTGGAATATTGGCAAGACTTTTGCCATACACACGATCATTTTGTTGATTATGACTGTCCTGATGGAAGAAGAGCTTTTCATCCGAAAATAAAATCTTGCAGTCACCGCCAGTCAGTGCCGAACAAAAAGATTTCTGCTTCTTTGGACCCTGGCTTGCTTTTGACGCTCCGTCAATCCGTGAACCCGTTGTTTCTAGTACGGCTTGCATTCCAGATCATGTCTGAGGAGCCTGTTAATTGAAGAAGGGGCCATTTGAAATTGTTTGCTCACACATTTTTTCCGTTCTGGCAGTTCGTCTGGCACGTCCTTTGTATTGAATATGGTAATTTCCAGTTTCCTTGAACCGTAACAAGGTACGAAAAACAAAACGCTTACTTACTCCGCACTGCTTAAGGCTTTTGAATATCTGACACGGTCTAAGCTTTTGCAAACGTTATTTTACAATTTGTTCCCGTTTGGTTTCTATAGTATATGACAAATATAAACAAACTGAATTGCTTATTTAGCTTCAGCGATAAGTTGTCAAAAGAGTACACTCAAAACGGGAATAATCAATTCGTTGTTCAAATTTCCCAGCTGAAATTAACCAAGACTGAAAAAAGGTTACACGTATTGTGAGACACACTGTAGTTATAGGAGACAAGAAACATATTAAATTGTGCTACATTTTGAAATATTAGGGGAATTATTCCCCATCGCCTCTGAAAGTGATCATTACAAGCTGTCCATTTGATTTAGGCACTTTTATACGTTGATGTGGCAGCCTATAAACATGAAATATGCGGCGACCAACACTGCAGAACGCGCCCATACCCCTTTCTGAACCGGATAGCAGGGTGAACATGATAAAATATGGGTCATTTCATTCGAAGTTTCCGATAAAAAGCTCAAACGTGGTCGTGTTCACGGATTTAAACCAAATTTTGAGGAATTATTCACTTTGCGATTATATGTCAAAATCCTAATTCGCCTAATTTTGTGTAAAAATGTTCGTATTATTTGATTTTTATCTCTGTAAGAATTCTGGCGAAAAACAATCTATAAATTTTTTTTTAATAAAAACTCTTTAAAGAATTCATAAAAAAAAACATATATTTTTGGCGGCAGTGTTGCCAAATATGCTTGTTTTTCATTTCAAAAATAAAATTGAAATTTTCTCTTACTATAGATATTTTGATTTCACAAATGAGCACGCCATCGTGCCCTTCACACTTAAAACAAAACACAAAAAGTCTTACGGTATTTTGAGCCTTGCTTTGGATACAGCATTTCAATACAAAAAGCTCCTTGTTTTCCAATTTTTACACATTATTATCTAAAATACAAAAAAAAAATGTCGGGCTTCCAAAACACTGAAGATGGTGTCAGGGAACTTATCGCCCAAAGAGGATTTAATCAACGAATCAGGTAATGTTTTAATCTTAATTTCTTTTTTTCGTTGTTGGTATTCCTTTAACCAACAGTGCCCAGTGGTCCACAATGCGAATTTAGCTGGAAAGATACATTTTCAGCTTAAGTTTGAAGTTTTGGAGCAAAATTGTTTTTGACAAAGTTGTTTTTAATAATAAGGCGCTTTTTTGGTGTGAACAAAAACTTATTTAACTTTTTTATTTGCGTGTGGTAGGGAGATTTTGGATGGACTGACCCATATCTGGTTCTCCGAAAATTTCAAGAGTATTGATTTTTGACAACTCGCTTTTTGCGTTGAAATTATAACGTGGACAACCTTTCAACCTTTTTGCCCACATGACTACAGGTGGATTGAAAAGGTTATGGTATAGGAAATAATGTGCTGCGCAATAATACATTTTTGCAGTGTTTTGCACTCGGATTCTACATGTTTCAGCCACTGGGGATAATCAAAGCCCTTTATAGTTACGTGTATATTATTCTGAGTGTATGGTGCTCACTGTAAAAGAAAAAGAAAAACCGCCGACTGTGAGCTACAACCAAGCTCTTTGATATTGTTGGTTGTGCAACGAAGCGGCACGTAATCTCGCACGACGACGGCAATAAGTAAAGGAATCGCACAGCCATAAATCGATAGTAAATTTATAAATCTATCATAAATGTGTCTTATTTCCACCCACGACTACTCAGACAACAGTAGTTGGCTCGCTGACTTTCCATCGTTCGGAGGATGTGGGATATTAGAAGCAAGCAAAGACGCCCAGCTTTTATGGTCCGTGTTGTAAACCGATCATCGGAGTGTACGAATTTTCGAAGAAACTGTTTGCAGTTTGGAGAAGAGACTTCCGTCCGCCAGCCATTGCAGCGTCGTCGTCGTCGTCGTCTTCGCCGGATGGTATCATCATTGCTTATGATGCGATGATCTTTTGTTTTTTTTTTTTGGTCCATATAGGGTAACTGTTCCCATATTAATCTCATTGTTCCTATATTTATTCAACGTTGAATCAAGCGGTTGGAGATCAACATGATTGATTGATTTGAATAACAATTACAAAAATCACAAACCAACACAGTCATGTGTTAATCATTTGATTTCAGCGGAATGAATTGCGTTGTAAAGTGTTTAATATAGGAGCTTCTTCCCTATTTGCTTCCATGGCAAAAAGTCAGGCTAGGATGGGTGCTTTTATCTTCCAGTTTAGTTGAGAATCATTGTTGATTTGTTGTTTCATTGCCACTCAAATTTATTGCCATTGTTGGCTTAATTTGACGGGATGCTATGGATATAAGTTTCAATCGGATTCCAGAAAGAAGCATCGCTTTAATGTGGTACAAATGGTTAAAAGCAGGAGCGTTCTAGGAGATTGCTTTTTAGTAACTTTATGCTTCCTGACCGCCAACCAACAAGAAACTCTTCTAATCAGCTTGTTTTGAAACATGTTTCGAGGTTTTGAAATTCGTGGAAAATGTTCAAACAAAAGAGCACGAAAAAGTTAGCATACAATTCAAATGCAATTTTGTTCATTGTGGCAGAAAGAGAATTCATTCGAAACCCTTCAACTTTTTGCCTGTTACAAGTTTAATCAATTAAATTTATGCCCTGCAATTACCCTTGGAAATGGTCAGCCAATGAGAGGGCTCCTAGGTTTTACTGCATTGATCGACGGAAAACTTCCCGGAAGTTTCCTGATCTCCCTGCTTTAATCTAACTTTAAGAAGAAGAAAATAGGTCGAACACAGAAGATTGCTGAAGTTTGACATTATTTAGCTCTATCCTTTTTTGTCGGACGTCACAAGAAAAGAAGGAAGCCGAAGAAAGAAACGCTGCGTAGAAGCAATAATCGCCTCGGAAAAAAGGCACGAGCAATGAATACTAATGATGCTCTTAATGATTTCCCTTTTTTCCTGTACTGGTAAGAAACAGGAACTGATGCACTTATTGTCTAGCGATGAATTTGTGGACCAGATGAAACTGCGTGAAAATAGGACATCACTGCCCTCCTGGAAGGATTCTCCTCTTCAACATATTGGAATAAAGTTCAGGATTTTTTGTCGTTAGTTCACTCTTTCAAATAAAAAAAAACAAAGCCCCCCAACATGTGTCGGATAGACGTGACAAGCAAACTGTGGCACGATGGACAATGTCCGATTTATCGTACATGTAGCCCCTCTTCTGCAGTGGGTGAAAGGAAGCCAACGAAAAAAAAAAAACTGACGAAATGGAGTTGTGATAGAACATTTTTCATTGAAAGATTTACTGATTTTTTTTTTCTTGATTCCCTTGGCCGTCATCAACAGTTCGATGGCACGTCGACACACTTTCTGCGAACAATGCTTTCCATCCCAGCTAGATGGTGGCAATTTAGTTGAAAATTGAATGACATTGCAGGCATACAGTATATGCTAGGAAATGGTCCATAGTGATGTAAAAGCGATTTTTGAGCATGGGTTTTCAGCGCAAGTAATGAAAGAGAGTGTTTGAAATTTATGGGCAACCAGCTGAACTGGTAAATTTCATCCTGCACATTTTTTTTATTGAAATGAATAAAAGCATTCACGATTCAACCCGAAATTAATAGACATCCTGACTCAAAGTGTGATCATCCTGATTTAAAAGTGATACTCTGCACACTACCAAAAGGTATGTAAATTTCGGTTCTATAAGATCGACCCATACGAACGGCTTTTAGGACATACAGGGGCTAGACAAAATAACTAGGCTAGGCAAATATATGGTCAATTTTGGAGTGCTCTAACAACATGGAATATTGACCGATTGAACGGGAATGGCCATAGTTCCCGAATACCGAAGATATTCCGGATTTCCGGAGGAGACGTTTCACATGTCGATTTTCTGGTGAAATTTTTTACAGGATGCCGTTTGGAAAAAAAATTCTCTAGCAAATATTCAAAAATTGGAAACATTTTCCAAGCGAATGATATGTTGAACTCGAAAATCGACCCTAAAATGGCCGAGATATGGTCATTTTCCTGGAACAGGTTCCGCTGAAGAGTTCTGGATGCCACCAGATCTTTTTTTCATCCAAAACCTGCCAAGCGACACCACTTTCTTCTTTTTTTCATCACAAAGTTTCCTTAAGCTTAAAGTGGATATTTGGACACATTGGACACTCCCGGGGCCACCGGAATGTTTCTGGGGGAACCTGTAGCAGGAGACATTTACATTTTGTACATTTGGCATACACATGCAGTGTGACAGCTCTATCTTTATGATTGCTCATTGCCACATTGGGCGCCACATTGGGCGCTCCCGAGATCACCGGAACGACCCCAGGGGACGTTATGGTAGACCTATTACATTTTAGAACCAAAACATGCCGTGCGACAGCTCTATCTTCATAAGTTTTCATAATTAAGGTTTTTGTGTATTAGAAAAGCAACATTGAAAAGAGTTGGACACATTGGCCACTTCTCGGAGCACCGTTACATCCCTGGGGGAACCTTTAGCAGGGGACAATTACATGTTTACGCCAAAATATGCCGTTCGCTACCTCTTTCTTGTTGGTTTCTCATCGGCAGCCCTATAAATGCATCATAGGATTGGATAAATTTTCAATAATAAATTGAAAAACGCTCCCTAAAATGAAATGTATTGCTCGTTAAATTCAACAAATATAACCATAAATATAGAAATGTTCCACAGACATATGCAATAGTCCATAGAATATTAAAATTGAGCATTGAAAACCTGGATATGTTCATTAATGTTAGATACAATGCTACATATATTATGTACAATCTGACAGTGATCCAGTTGAAAAGAAACCTTAAGCTTCAATTAATGTACCATACAAGATTAAGGTACTTTTCATCATCCGTATGGTATACTAATTGATGCTTAAGGTTACTTTTCATGTAAACCATTGTCAGATTATACATGATATATTAGCATTGCATCTATAATTAATTAACATATCCGGGTTTCTAATGCTCAATGTTCATTATTCTAAGGAGCTGTTTTCACATGCCTATGGAACATTTCATATACTTTATGGTTATATTTTGTTGAATTTAACGAGAAATTTTAGGGAGCATTTTTCAATTTGTTAATGAAAATTTGTCCAATCCTATGATGCATATACCCTTTTGCCGTTTCTCATCACAAAGCATTTAATGATCTGACGCAGTAGGGAGAGATCCCCTAGCACCGGACATCTGTCAATACCGGACATTTAAGATTTTCTTGGTATAACGGTACATTTGTCATGTCTCGTCATGTGTGGTACTTTATTATTCCTTCTGTAATGCGCTTAGCATATTGTTGATTAAATTATACCGTTGATACCATTTGGTACCATGAAAGTCTGGTTTTGAAAAATGTCAGGGGTTTTTGCGAAACGTGTCCGGTACTGGGAGATCTCTCCCTGAAGACTGTATTCGATGAAATTTGGACACACGCAATTGTTCGTAACTTTTTAGCGTGTGGGTAAAAATTATTGAACTTTTAACTGAATGTATTTCATTGTGTTGTGTCAATTAGGTAATAGGTTTTGTGAAAATCGGTCGAGTGATGGCTTCGATGAAGAAATTTTGGGCCTCATGAAAACAAACGCTTCATCGATGGATCGGAAAACGCTGGAATCGCACTCAACCGTATCTCATGGATCAAAACGTTCAAGGACCGTAAGACAACCAAGCGGAAAAATGGTAGTGGCAAAAAACGTGGCACATCAAATCCGGAGAAGGCCAGGATGGTATTGAACCATATCAAGCGTTATCCCAACATTTCGATCAGGGATGTTGCGAAAAAGGCGAATATTTCAGTTTGTTTTGTGCAGAAAACAATGAAACGTTCTGGATTACATGTGTACAAGGTCCAGAAGGCACCGAACCGAAACGATAAACAGAACTCGGTGGCCAAAACTCGTGCAAGAAAACTATACAGGGAGTGGCTCACAAAACCGTTCTGCATTGTGATGGACGATGAGACCTACATTAAAGCCGACACCAAACAAATGCCAGGACAGGCAAACTACGTCGCTACCTCTAAGTTGGCCGTTCCGGAGAGTGTACGGAAGAAGAAACTGTCGAAATTCGCCAGAAAATTCCTTGTCTGGCAAGCGATCTGCGGATGTGGAAAAATGAGTCAGCCCTTCATCACCTCTGGGACCGTCAACGGACAAATCTACAAGGACGAATGCCTCCAAAAACGACTTCTGCCCTTCTTGAGATCTCACGATGGCCCGACACTGTTTTGGCCAGATTTGGCATCTTGCAACTATGCCCGGCCCGTCTTAGACTGGTACAAAGATAATAATGTAGTTTTTGTACCAAAGACGTCAACCCTCCAAACACTCGGAACTTCGCCCAATTGAAAAAAATTGGGCAATCAGGAAGGCAAAGCTCGTTAAAACTCCAAAACTTATAGAAAATGAACTTGAACTAAAGAAAGTGAGGTTAAAAGTAAGTAAGCAAGTCGGTCCTATCATTGCCCAAAATTTGATGAAAGGGGTCAAGGCACAGGTGCGGGCATTTGGGTTGGGAGAAGAGGTTCAATAAAGCAATGATGTCAAAACTTCCGCTGCTTCTGCCGGTTTTCTCTCTGTATAGAAGCATTTCATAGACTAAACATTTATCTTCAAACGAAGCAGTATCCTGTCAGTTTGAACGTAATTTTCTTTTGAATAACCTTAGATTAACTTTTTGTGCGTAATTTGGCACTAAGGCAGCATTCATTAATTATGTCACGCAAATCTGGCGGAAAATTAACCCCCCCCCCCTCCCCCCATGTCACAAATTGTCACAATTTTTGTAACCCCCCCGAGGCAATTATGTCACGTTTTTGTTAACCCCCCCCTCCCCACTCAAAACTTTTTATTCAAATAGCCAATATTAGTCACAAAAAATCATTTTTATTTCATACAGAAACAAATTCAACTTTCCTCATATTATATCAAATTGCATTCTCAAATAATACCATTCAAAAAATAGATTCAATCCTCAGTCCAAGGGTTTTGCAGATGTTGAGTCAGCATTGATGACCGGGAAGAGTATCTGCGTCCACTGAAGCACTCGTAATGGTTTCTGCCACATCAGTCAGATCAAGTTCTTCGTCATCTATCCATTCGCAATCGAAGTTGTCTTTGTTGGTTACAACCATACATTCCTGTTTACGTTTTGCCACAACTTTAAACGGACGCAATTTTCTCTGAAATTGAACGGATGTATGCTTGTGCATCTTTATGTGCTCGCGAAGCATGACTAAAGATGCAAAGTATAGACCACAGCTGGAACACACTCGTTCGTTCAATGAGTTTTAATTGAAGGACAGTAAAGATCATACGGAATCGTTCCATATCCGGACATCGATTTAGGTAGAATCTGTTGAGCTTGTAATGAGTTCAATACGAACATTGATGGGAAATGCTGTGGTTCGTCCTTCGATGACCCAATCAATCCTCGAGATGTTTGCGTCAGAGAGATTGGTGGAGGCAAAAATCCATTGCAGATAACGTGATCGATGCTACTTCGCAGTGGTGAGCAGCATTTCTTGTAAAAATATAAATTTATGCACATATAACAATTATTTGACCACATCAAATGCATCTCAAAATTTTACCTATCTGTGCATTTCCGTATCTGGAGTAACATATTGGCTGGTTCGCACATGAGGTTCCAAACCAGTGTTGGTCATAGTCGCGAATTGACTTTCGGATCTATTTCAGAAGCATCAGGATCGATATATTCAGCCAACGTCGGATGACCGTCGATGACCACATCATTCCAGACTTTGCCAAAACTTTCACCAGCGTACTGGAAATTTTGCTTCTCCAAAGCTGAATCAGTTGTACGCGATTAGGAATCCAGATGACTACCAAACTGGTCGTGTGGTATTATCAATCCAGAAAGCTCACTTACTCAAGGGTGACATGCGTCGCTCACTCTATTGAAAGCACTCCTTCCGGAGCGTTCGTTGCAATGAACAGCGTGTCAAGGTTGTACTCTTTAAAATGGTGTATTGCTATCTGTATTACCTTGCGATATCTCGGATTTTCATCAGGTCCACCGTCGACGGTAAAGATTAGGACTGGTTTGACCAATCCGTCAAACTTGAAAATACCATCAAACGATTCAGGAGTTAGAAGCCGCTTGATGTCTAACGCCATGAGAAAACGCCGTTGACGAAGCGTGTTTGCCTGACCGAATTGCAGATGTGAGTGGGGCCCGAAAAACCAACAGCCTCCGGTTTGCCAAGACCATTCGGTTTGATTTCAATTCCAGCGTACACGGACGGAATTGGTTATGCTTATTTGCAACTATCAATCGTGGTCAGGAAGCGTGATTTTTGTACTCCACATGCATAAAGCATGGGAGACTGCTTATTGGCAGCCGTTGAGGCCTATCGCCACTCTCGCCTTATCATCCTGACTGATAAATCCTACTTCATTGGGCCTAGCACTGGATGCCAGTTCTTCCAATGATCTTATGGTCGCTGCTGCAGAATCGGCCATCGGGATGATCGTTGTGTGTTTGCATTACTTGCGCGCATCAACTTCACTGGTACAGTATTTACGTGACATTTACCTTGATGGGAATTGGCTCGTTTTGGATTAACCGCAGATATGTTGCTGTTCTTTTGATATTGAATCCCTTGCCTTGTATTGCAGAAGTCAACTCATCTAAAGTTTTAACGCTTCTGACGCTCTCATCACTGCGCTTTTCGTGGGCCGCAGATCCATGAAGTGCGATATCGCATATACGCCTTGAGCAGCTCCGGTTGCTGCTCTTCAACATGAGGGCGGCCAGGAGAATTTCGGAATGAAAGATAATTTCCTGAAATTTGATATTTATATCTACTGTGCAAACAAACTAGTTAATATATCATATTTACCAGCCTCTGGGATGTCCCGAATTAACAGTTGTTTAGCCTGCTTCATTTTCTCGATGCTTCTGCTGCCGCTCTTGCTCGTCTTCCTTGATTTTGGAGATTCTTTTCAAGTTTGATCTTTTTAATTTTTAGCCCTTCGAGTCTCGACTGAGTCATCATCCGTCAATAGTCCAGCAGACTTCTTGTCAATCAGAAGCAACTACCTCAGAGTTCAGATTATTTAGCTCAGCTTTAAAGTTGTTCCTGTACTGGTGCAGGGGCGTTTGTTTGATGATGACGGCTGAGCCATATACTCAATTTCCTTGATGGGTTGCGCGGAGTTTCACTGTCGGCGCTGATTCCTTAGGAACACTCATAGACTTTCCCCATAGTTGAAGAAGTTTACCTTTTTCTTTAGCTGCAAGGCATGAAGCTCTTTTATTTTGTTATTGACTTGCTCTTCAAGTGCGGTGTTGTCATTGCCTTCTTCCGTTCATTCCGAAGTTGGTAGCATCCAATTGGCACTCCCTTTTCTTCTTATCCGGGTAAGCCTTTACATACGCATTGTACAGCGTATTAAAAAGTTCTCCACGATTCATTTTCAAAATACACTAACTGCGCGAGACCAATTTTTCACCAATAAACACTGGACTTTATTCACTGACGCACACTGAATGAGCTGCAGCTGTCATTCATGAACGGTGGAATAGTATTCCACTCTAACTTAGAGTACCCATTAATGAGTCGAAAAGTACGCATTTTGAAGAAAAGTGGCTTAACTCATTATTAAGAGTATACTTTCCTCATTTCAGAGTATTGCTTTACTCATTTATGAGTATCAATTAATCATTAATGGGTAACGAATACTCAATTAATGAGGAAAATATACTCCTAATAATGAGTTAAGCCACTTTTCTTCAAGGTGAATACTTTTCGACTCATTAATGGGTACTTTCAAGTTAGCGTGTTAGGTATGGTAGGTGTCGGAGCCAAACACACCGGATCCGTAGGGTACTTGAAGTAGCTTGCTAGCTCTCTTGCGACAGAACTCAAACGTGTCCTAACACGGTAGGAAAGGAAATAGGTGTCGCTCAAACTAGCAACTGTCGGGTAAAACGAGTGCTCTGTCTTGGCTCATGGGTGGAAAATTCAACTCTTCTTACCCTGAAAAAGGCCGGGTTGGAGTTCCAAGGCCGTTGACAGCAAACACTCTAGTCGTAGGGTGGACTGTATTCAACACTGTATAACACTGGGCTGTTGCACCGGATAATGGATCCAGAAGATCATTGATAGAAAAACTACTGCTTCTATTCACTTATCCTTTATTGCTTTTTCCTTTTGATCTTAACACCTTAGAATTGATATAATGACTGAATGACTGCGCCACTGCGGTGCCGTTTTTATATTGTGCCGCTACTGCTAGAAGTTCCAGAACATGGAAAGTTCCAGAACAATGGAAAGTTCAGAACATGGAAAGTTCCAGAACGATGGAAAGGTCCAGAACATGGAAAGTTCCAGAACGATGGAAAGTTCCAAAACAATGGAAAGTTCCAGAACATGGAAAGTTCCAGAACGATGGAAAGTTGCAGAACAGGGCGTGGCATAGTTTATGCGAGCGGTGTGTGAGTGCTGCATGATTACTGCTGTTGCTGTTCGTTTACGAAGGGGCGTGAACAGTAGGGATAGTAGTAGTAGGCGATATTGCATAAGAATATCATTTTGTTTTTGTTTTTTTCAAAAATGTGATGTCACGATTCAGCTTACCCCCTCCCTCGTTTGTCACAAAATGTCACGGTTTTCTGAACCCCTCCCCCCTAAAAGCGTGACATAATTAATGAATGCTGCCTAAGACTAATTGAAGCATCCCCATTCTTAACTTAGAAGGGGTTAAACTTCTATCAGAACATGCTGCTTACCCGAGAAATACACATTTTAGTTGCATGGATAATTCTCATGTTTCGTTCAAATGTCTGTTTCCTTTGTTTCCCCCGCCCCCTCCAGAGAGAATGTTCTCAAACTCCACCTAAAAAAAACTTGCCTAAAAACATGTAAATTTTCATAACAGTATGGATCATTCTCATGTTTGGTTGACATTTCTGTCTCATTTGTATGAGAGCCCACCCCTTCCAGAGACGAGAGGAGTCTCAAACCACCACAGAAACATTTCTTGCCTCCCAAAAACACCACAAATAAAATTTGGTTCCATTTGTTTGATTAGTTCTCGAGTTGTGCCGAAATTTGTGTTTCATTGGTGTGGGAGTCCCCTTCCAGAGGAGGGAGGGGTCTCGAACCATCATAAGAACCTTCCCCGGACCAAAAAATCCCTGCATAAAAATGTTCATACCAGTAGGGATAATTCTCATGTTTGGTTGAAATTTGTATTGAATTTGTGTGGGAGCTCTCCACCCACTTTCGAAGAGGAGAGGTGTCTCGAACTACTGTAGAAACAATTTTCGCCTACAAAAAAACTACACATGTCAAATTTGGTTCCATTTGTTTGATTAGTTCTTGAGTTCTGCACAAATATCTGATTCATTTGTATGGAAGTCATCCCTTCCAGATAAGGCAGAGGTCTCAAACCACCAGTAAAAAAACTTTATCTTCAAAACTCCCTCTGGAAACCCGCACAGAAAAAAAATGAATCTTAACAAGCGCGTAAAATTTCCCCTCGTTTGATTCCAAACTAAAAATATTTCGTTAATATTTCGTGAAGATAGAGCACTCCAAAGTTGACCATATATTTGCCTATCCTAGTTATTTTGTCTGCCCCCTGTAAGGATCAGTCTAAAGAAACGAGAAAATCAATTCAACCAAACACACATTTTGCTGGGTTGCGTCTGTTTCTGTTTTGGGACACCTAATTCTACACGAAATATTTATTCACGTTCCTTGTCGTAAATCGAATTTGAAACCCCCTCGTGTAAAATTAATAACTTCTAAGTGTGTGTAGTATATTTGGGCTGAGATTTGCCTTCCCGTGGTGCAGCCGGGGTAACGCCTAATGAACGACAATCGAGCGTCTGTTTCCAGGTCAGGTTCCAGGTTCACGTTAGGAGCGGCTGAACTACCGTCTTGTTAATGCGCCCGCCTCTAAATACAAAAGCCTGGTGGTGCTCAGGACTCTTACATTGCAGCATCATGATGGTTCTCCTGCGAGATAGTGGGGTTGGTTGTAGGCCCTACTGCGACGTGAAGCACTGTGGAAGTATGTGGATCCGGGGACTATTCCCAACCCGATGACGAACGACTGGGGGCAGGTTACGAGAAAATGTTAACAACGCTCCAGCTGCTGGTAGAAGAGAGTCAGATCCATTTGATTCGGACCACGGACAGGCAAAATCAACCAGGAAGGCGCTGCAGAGCCATCACGGTAAACTGACCCTGGAATAGAAGGTATCAACGCTGAGGCAGATAACGAACCCAAACTACAATATTGGAGCCGATACCAAAGCTTACTTCGCCACGATAGAGAAGCTGTATGTTCGGATGGAGAATGTTTTCCGTGGGCTTCCAGATTCGTTCACTCCCTTGATCATGGCGTTGGAGGCCCGGAATGAAGAGGATCTGACAGCTGCAAAGGTCAAGACGAGGCTGATAAACGGAAGCATGGCTATCTCAACGCTAACGAGCAGGCACTGAAGGTGGAAGCTCGTCCGAAGGTGCTGTCCTGTTACCACTGTGGCAAGATAGGCCATAAGAAGCAGGAATGCAGAGAGTATCTAGCTGGGAGGAAAAATACAAAACAGAGAAGTTACAAGAGGCAGCCCAAGGAAAAAGCTATAAAACTGCAATCAAACCACCTAAATGGTTCGTTCACTTTCATGGTGAAGTCCGTTGGAAGAGGTACGAAGTCCTGGCCATGACTAGTTGACTCGGATGCGACGTCGCAGTAACTGAATAGTAACGTGCGGTCGGTGATGTCGACTGCAGATGGTAAATTGTTTCACACGAAAGGAATCGAAGACTGTGTCCATCTCGAGCGGATCCACCCAATCAAGGATCGCCGTCGCATTTCTTCACCATGTTGGAGATGTAAATAAACAAACTGTCGTGTTGCTTCTCAGAACAGACGGTGGGCTTCGCGAAAGTTGCTCGACGAGAAGAATGATCGGCAGAGAACAATAACAGATCTCAATTATCATTGTCGTAAAATTGATGTTTTCCACGTTAATAACTCTCGCGAGCTGAATGCACATTCAGAAACTGCGGTACTTCAGAAAAGTGACTTACAAAAGTTTGATAGCTGTAACTTCGAAAAACGCAGGGGATTATATCACAATATAGGAGTGTAAACACAATACAACTGAACGTGTGATTTCAATTGCACTGCAGTGTATCCATATGTATGGATGATTGTACTGAACCATCCATACAAACTGGTGTTCGAGAAATCCCTGATGGTTAGTGAGCCTAAGCATAGTGACTAGTGTATCCATGTCATCGGAAGTTAGAAAACAGAGATCCTGAAGCGATTGCGGAGATTGAGCGTAAAGGTTTGGCAACTGGTATGAAAATGGTGAAATGCGGAATCCTTATTACGTGAGAGTGTTGTGTTCAAGGGAAGATGTCACGTCACCGGCGAATAAAAAGTCAAAGGAGATACTGGACATCGTCCACGGTGTCCTGTGCGGACCCATGACGGAAACATCTGGCGGATGTAAATTCTACATGACCATGATAGATGACCCCAGAAGGTACACCGTGATTTATTTCCTGAAATGCAAGTCCGAAGTTTGAGACGAAATTCGTGAATATTTCGATTCACGCAGAACCAGTTCGAAAGAAAGCCAAAAGTAATAAGATCAGAACGTGGAAGAGAGTACACTGGGAATTGCATTCGGAAGTTCTATGCAGATGAAGGATATACACCACAGCAGAATGGGGTGGCTGAGAGAAAAAAATATAACGCTGAAGCAATGAAAAACACTGTGTATATCCAGAACAGACTTCCGTTCAGGACGATTGGAGGTACTCGGTATGAGATCTGGTTCGACAGGAAGCATGATTTGAGCCATTTGAAGATATTCGGCTACAGCGCTTATGTCTGGGTACCTAATCAATAGCGAAAAAAAACTCGGCAACAAGGCAGAAAGGCATACCACCTGGTTGATACGAAGACCGGGAAGATTTTAAAAAGCCGTAACTGAAAAACCTCAAAAATATCAATAAATCCTACTTAAAATTAGAAAAAAATGCGGGAAAGTTGCCAGAGAAATTCAGAAATTCCCACCATGTTTTAGCATTTAATTTGTTTCAACATTTCGTTACGATTACTATCTCCAATTTTATGTTGGCACCCTTCTCTTACCTTAAGGTATAGTCTAGATAAAAGAAGGTCCAATTTTATAAAATAAAGTTCATATAAAGTACAGTGATTCAAATCCTTAGTTGAGAGTGTAAGTGTATTGTCATTTTGGCCGTCTGATATTGATCTCTTTTTTATTATTATTATTGCTGCCAACATAACCCATCCAAAAATACCTACCTGCTATTGCAAGTTGCTTGATGAAAAAGTTCATCCTGGATTTTCGGTTTTTATTCAAAAATAACGTGACTAGCACCGCAGAGTTTCCTAGCACTATGACGGCGAAAAGTGCCCATAATACTGCGAATTGTTCAGTCTAGAAAGAAAAAAAAAATAAACGACATGATTATTAAACTCAACCATTATTTTTTTAACTTATATTTCGTTGAGAGCAACAAATCTGTGAAAAATACTTCTTAAATATTGATAGGAATAGCTTATATGTGACTTACAGGGTGCGGCAGGAAAAAATGTAAAAATGCTTAAACTACAATAATGAGTTATTTTTCTTTACAGAGTATTTGTTTATGTTAACCTTCAAGTGCTATATCAGAACATCAAAATTGTTTTACTGCGTGAAAGGTACGCGAAAAATGCTGCCCGCCCAGAAAGTAGGATGTCAGTTGGTCACATTTTATCGCATCAAAAACTATCTACAGACTGGCCCTAAGCAATCGAAGCAAACGTGATCAAATCTGCTTGTGCACAGATTGTTTGCAACCGGTACGTTCCATCGGTATACTTGCCAAGGAAGCCAGCATTTCTAAATGGGGTAGTGCACTCCGCAAGTTAAAAAAAATAATACTGGCTGAAAATTCTGTGGGCTGTCTTCTTTATCGTAAACTTTACCCGGAATTTATGAGACACTCCGTTCCAAAGTTTCTGGCCGAAGAGCGACCAATATTTACTGCGTATTACCAGATGGCTCTGGTATCGTATTTACTCAGTTTTGATGGTTTTCCTTCACATTTCATACAGTCTGTGGCGACCTGTCATTTAATAAACACGTTTCTCTCCCATGCAGGCAAAAAAGGCAGAGTGTGTACAAACAACCTCCGCTAGAACCATCATAATTGGTAGTACATGAGCACGATCAGGCGCGCATTATTTTGCCTGTCAAGGTGGTGGATTCGTTCCTGCCTTGATCTACCCCACTGTGGGGTGTAAGGCAATGGAATGCGTGGTTGGTTAGAGTATTGCTACATTCAAGCCCATTGCTCAATTTCCGATACTTTTACAGTATTTCAATTTTCACAACCTGCCGTACACTGAGGGAACTATGAACACTTTCTCTTCGTATCCTTCATTCTAGCAAAATATAACTGTCCACTCTTGGTGATTAGCGAACATTTCCTTCTACATCATATCCTTATAAGATTGTTTGTATTTGAAGACGGTTTCTGGTACAAAACACTTGTTACTGCAAGGTGACTGCCATAGGCTCACTTGATGATCTACAGATGTCTGTTTTCCCACTTTTTTCATGATAAGTATTCTATTGGTGGATTGGCCAA
This sequence comes from Aedes japonicus, assembly GCA_034211315.2. Taxonomy (NCBI): domain Eukaryota; kingdom Metazoa; phylum Arthropoda; class Insecta; order Diptera; family Culicidae; genus Aedes; species Aedes japonicus. Next base: position 45,663 of record JASCZW010004238.1, on the reverse strand, counting down.
ACTGAATTATGACAATTTCTGTTCAAATTATTGTATGCACTGTTCTAAGCATTCGTAGATCCTAGCACTTCTTCTTCCTAATTATTAACGCTCTTCATACAATTTTTTTGCCTACCTTTCAACTTAGTGTTCTAATTGCACTTCCACGGTTATTAATTGAGAGTTTTCTTTGCCAACATCAATGCATGAATTTGTCTATTGCGTGGCAGGCACAAATATACTTAATGCCCAGGGAATTCGAGAAATTTTCCAACCCGAAAAAATCATAGACCGGTCGGGAACCGCACTCGCCGCCTCCGGCTTGGTAAACCGTGCGCTCACCGACTACGCTATCCGAGGCTCCGATCCTCGCATATGCGATTTAAATCATGGACTACAGGTCTTATAACGGCGGTTTCTTACCCAAGTCCACTCGTCCAATGTGAGGTTTAGCTTTCGGTTTTGGGCTCGTAGCTCACGGCATTGCTTCCGATATACCTCGATCCCAAAATAGCGGTGAGATTTCACCTTCAGCTTCACTCCTCTGGGTGTTTTCGGAATATCGTTGAATCCTCGTGCCAGTAGTCCTTGTCGTATGCCCTCAAACATGCATGTTAAATCAAATATTATCCCTCGCAGCTAGACGAGGAAGCACTGCGTCAAAAGGGGAAGATCGCGAAACAATAGTGACAATAGTGGACTTTTTCGCACATGAGATTGAAGGTTGCTCGTTGTCATCGTCGGGAAGGGCATCGTGCATGCTCTTCAGATTTTTCTATTTTCATGCCGGAATTGCTGGCACCCACGCATTTTATGACCTCGGAACCCTATACACTTTGCTGTTCCGCAATTTTCAATTCCTCGAAAAAAGTAGTACCACATTTATGACTCGGGACATCTTTTCTTACGCTATTTTCAGACTTGATCATGCAAAATTTCAACGGCCCGCAAGCGAAATGAACTGTAAGCAATGAAAACAAAAACGAAGCGACAGTTCATTCAAGCAACGTTGCCATGGTTATGAAAGAAATTCTCGTTGTCTCTTTGAGGGCTTACCGTCCAAACACAATGATAACGGAAACGGAACGAAAAACGGCAATTTTGACAGTTGCTGCAAATGACTTCGATGTGTCCAATTAGAATCGGCTTGGATCTAGCCTGTTTTCTTTCCGACAAGCGGGCATACTCAGATCGGGCTTTACAGTTTTCCGTTTCCGTTATCTTTGTGTTTGGGCCATTATGCTGAATCATTCTTGGCGACAGTCATTAACTCAACATTTAGAATTGATATAACTCAGAGTCGGTACTAGATATTAAAAATTTAATCACATCAGTTTGTATGCTTACTTGCTGTGAGCAATCTGATAGAGTTCGATTCGATTTTCATTCACTAACAATCGAGATTTATCAATTTTAAATAGCAAGGTGAGTTAGCGAGAGCGAGATAAAAGATAGGAAAAAATACATGGAGCAGCGATTCACCTTAACGTGGTGACTCTCTTCAGATGCCGTTTCGTCATCTCTTCTTTCTATTTGCCAATAAACGGTGTAAGTGATCAAAGTTCCTGCGTCAAGGTCAATAAATGACTGTGGTTTCATGCGTATGCGTAAAATAGGCAAACAATAACATCATAGGAAAGGTAAATCGGAGAAAGGATACGAATATTGTTTAGCGATTTATTTGTAAACTATGAAACGTTAGGAATACTGATTGATTTAACAGTACCGAGAATACTGGCTTTCTTGTTACAAACCCTATATCTGACTATCAATTTGGAAAATGATGAATCAAGTTGAAGGTTTTGATAAGGAAATTTTTGACATAGAACTTATAGTTCCCAAAATAAGATCACTGCTAGAATCATTTTTCATAGGGCGAATCTAATAATAAGAGACTCTATTCTGTCTTGTTCTCTTTCATTTGATACAGTGTCATTATAAAGCTTTCGAACGGACTCCTTAGTACAAATCGAAACACAACAGCATACTCTGACTAGCATACTCTGCAAATAATAGAATGAAAAACGTAAAGGTGATTTGAATATGAATGAAAGAGAGAGTAATCAAAGAGAGCCTCTTACTGTTAGATTTGCCCTTATGAAACAAGTCTCTAGACTTATCCTATTTCTATGAAAAAAATAGTAGGGAGAAACTTTTTCTAAGTTCTAGAAGGAAACATCCCAAAACTTTTTCTAATGCCCCATTCAAACTTAATTTGGACGCATTCAAGTGATCATAACTCAAGAATTAAACAACAAACACGGTTGATCAAACGTCAAACAAAAGGGTATTTATTCAGTTTTTAAACTATAAATAACCAGTTATTACAATTCACCGTTTCGAATGAATAGTCGCACTTTACTTGTGATTGAAGCCATCATGATCTGCACATTGCTGGTGACACTGTAGCAGCGAACTTATTCCACTTTAAATGCATTTGTTGTGCATTTGTCACTTTTTTACCGCATCCTCGAAGTGTTCGCTTGACAATTGCCCAATATTTTTCAATCGGTCTGAACTCAGGGCAATTTGGAGAATTGATCTTTTTAGCGACTAAATAAACATTGTTTGCAGCATACAAAACATAACGTTGGTATTGTGTTGCCGATTAAAAGGTAAAACCCGCTTTTTCAGACACTCTTTAATGTAAACCTTCGGCGTCATTGTGTGAGATGTGATAGATAGTTTTAAGCCCACAACTGCAAATTCCTTGTATAATCATTAGTTTCCGAGCAAACTTATCAGCAAAACCATGTTTATAATCCATTTTGACATATGTTCCGTCATCCATTAAAATACAGCCATCAAATTTTGTCAAAACTTGTTTGTATAGTAACCGTGCTCGCTTTTTGGCCACTAAATTTTGTTTCAGGGAGCAATTCGGATGTTTACTGGCACAAAAAGACTTTTGTCCTTCTCTTGAAAGGATGTTACGCACGCTGGAATAGTTGGAATCGTATTTCTTTGCCAATTCACGTATGGAGACACCTGGGTTGCCTTTCACGTACCTCAACACCTTTCTCCTCAGTTTTTTGTCCCTAGTACCACTTTTATGATAGATGCGCTGTGCTCTATCCACAATCAGAGTATCCTTGAAGCGTTTTATTACAAGACTTGAGAATTTGAGACTTTGAGAATTTTAACACTTCTGCTATTTTTTAGGCAGGCCACGAAGGATTCTCTAGATGTTTGTGCACAATCAAATTGCTTTTCTCAAGTTCCAAGATCCGCAATTTTGAGATGCGTCAATCAATCGAGAAAAACTTTTCACCAATCTCTTTGTCAATGAAGCATCAACAAATGCCTGTCAAACGTTTTTTGTTATAATCACCAGGGACGCGGTGATGTATTAAACCGTGCGTTCAGATTTACTATGAATCGAGCTTTAATAAGGAAGCATTAACTGCTTGACTAATTGCTCCGGAACAGTTAAATAGTATCCAGAGAACAATTACGGCCTTATTTTATTCCATCTTTAGATTCTTCAGCACAGTTGGAAAGAATCATGTAATTTTCGGCGTTTTGTAATGCACATACATGGAATAAATTTGGCATAAATTCATCTGTTATATGAAAGATTGCAAACAATTTCATTCTCTATGTTTGCTTTGGCCTACGAATAAATGAAAGAAAATTTTGTTGAAATTCATTATTTTTGAGAGTGCAGCGTTTTGTGTGTGTCAATAGTTAATATTCTTAATAGTTGAACTTTCATCGTTAATGATTAGGAATTTTTGATGCCAAAACCAATTTGTTAATTGAATATTCTATGTCAGCCTCGTCTCGGGTCCTCCATGCTGGAGGTGGCTGGGTTCGATTCCCGGTCTGGTCTAGAAATTTTTCCTTAAGGAAAATTTCTCGACTCCCTGGGCATAGGGTATGTTTGTACTTGCCACACAATCATTCTAATGCAAAACTGGTAACTGGCATCGAAAGCTCTCAATTGTTAACTGTGGAAGTGCATTTGGAACACTAAGTTGTGAGCAAGCAATAAGCTAATTGTGAAAGCAATAAGCTTGAAATGCTAAAGAAGAAGATGTCAGCCTATAATAATACTCTATGCCAAATGGAAGTCAAGAAAATTTTGTTTTATTGTTGTATCTTTAGTGACGTAGCTTAGGGAAGCCCTTCTGTCATGTCCATGTAATTATTAACGATCAAAATTACAAATTAACAATGACGTTGTTCTATTTCCCTATATTACCATATCAAATTAATTAAATACTCACAGAGCATGAGCTCGTTCGCACTGGCTATGTTCGCCTAATTTCTGTGTTGGCATGCTGGGAATATCAATTGTGCGACCACCTTGCTTCTAAAGCTGTTGAAGTTAATGAATAATCTTAATTAGAAGCAATGAGGTGCTGGAGGGAAAACCTTCCTTCAGTGCTGTAAACACATTGCCAGAAGTGTACATAAGCAGAGGCGATAACTGTAAGTAACGGTTTTCCGCCTGACTTTCTTTCTCTATTTTCTCCCGGGTCATCGACTTTTGGTCCGATTTCAGATGCATGCCACATTCGCAAAATATAGACCTACCGATTATTCAGAGAACCGCCCATGGCGGCCATGAAAACCGTTGGCTAGCCGGCCGGCAAAATTGCCTAACCCAACATTGAGTGGGCCCGTATAAGGTTACCACTAAGTGCGTTTGCCGAAAACCTGACTCGGCCGCCTTCTTTCGATGGAACTATAAAAGAGGCATTCATCCGGAAAAAGAAGTCATAAATCGCCAGGACGAAAGAAAATCGAATAGGCTATTCTCTGCCCTTATGTCCCCGAAAGTATCATGGGCCATCTCAGAAAAAGGGAGGCCTCATGTCGAGCACGTTCCCATCGACGAGATGGTTGAATGTCCTTTGTGCAGCCTTTGTCTACTCGGAAATGATTGCGACTGAGGATGCGAGGAGGGAATTTCTAAGCCACCAGAGCTCAGGTTTTTATAGTGGACCATGCGGCCGGCAAATATATGTGTTTTTGCTTCGGTTGATTGACCTCGGAATACGAACCGTGGTGGGTTTTTTTTATTCGTTTTGGATGATGATAATCAGTATCGGAAGAGTTTAGGTTAAGGTTGTATTAGCAGAACTGTTTTATCTCAATTTTACGTCAAACCTTCAGGACAAGAATATTGCAACGAATGCATACCGCGATACCGCGATAGGCAAGTGAGATCCCAGGGTAAGTGAGAATGAAGGACATAACAAATGACATGCTCAGCAATATAAGTTAACTTTATCAGGGTTATGCTGCAAAATAGCATATAGACTGTTCCGAAAAATATAAATGCACTTTCATTCTCAAATAAAAGAACCATAGTATAATTTTGTATTATCTTATCCTCAATAACAATATTTTCTTTCCATCTTTAATTCAATTTGCTTGATTTTTCTTAGGCGAGTTCTCTAACTTTTCCCTTAACACTACTCATAAGCTTCTGCACAGTGCTTCCTCCTACCATTTTCACCACTTTTGGCTAATCGTTATTAATTTTTTTAACACTATCCTCTGTTTTCTCAGTGTTTTCTCAGCTTCGCCTTCGTCAATGCAATGGGGGGACTAGGTAGTATAAGAGCCCGATCGGTTGCATAACCTTTTGTCAGTCAAGGGGGTCCCCCCTTGCCTATTCTGCATGGGGTTGTATGACAAAGGGTTATGTTCCTGATCGTATACTACCGTTCAAATGCCCTCCGCTCGTTTTCAATCTTGTATTCTTTCAATTTTCAAAGCCTGCCGTTACTCTATACGGAACTATCAATACACTTTCTCTTCATTTCTATTTGTTCTAGCAATAAAATTACTGTCCGCTCCTAGCGCTTCGCATGGAGATGAGAAATTATCTGCTTCTGCTAACTTCATCAAAACCAACTGTTTATTTCGCAATATAAGAGTTACATCTACATTTGGAACAGTTGATTAAGATGTAAATCCTCCTTTCTGTAAAAATCTTGAACTTTCTGTGGTACACCCGCCATTAGGTTTCGTATGGTATCTTCAGGTACGCCCGCCGTGACGAATCTCCATCTTCTCTTGAAATCATCGGTACTATTTGCTTTTCTCTTAGTTTCAAAGTGTTTCCGCTTAACTAGAGCCCACTACTTCTGTATTGGGCGAAGTTCGGGACAGTTTGGTGGGTTGGATGTTTTTGGCACGTATTTGACCTATTGTACAGTATACCATGCCAGGACAGATCACGGATGTCGCATAGTGAAAAGTGGCCAAATCAGGGCACAACAGAGTTAGACGGCTTCTCATAAACCGTAGCAATCGCTTTTACTGACATTCTTTCTCGTTCACATCCTTATTGATAGTGTCGCTAGAGACTAAACATTTAAATATTCTACCACAACTACATATGGCCTTCCAAATCAAATTCCTTTTTCGGGAATTTGGACATCTTCTGTGTCCGCAAATGCTTGGCAACGTCATTCTTTTGTATTGCGGTATAAAAAACCAGAATCTGTTCAAAGTATTAGAGTACGCATGTTTCGTCGTCCATTATGATACAAGAAAATGTTAGCAAAAAAAATGATGCACAGCTCCTTAGCACGACCGTAGGTTTACCGTTGAACCCCCACTGACAAAAATACCCATGCAGCATCAATCATAGTAACACATGAGTCAGCAGACAAAATTTGAAAGCTCTATCAGTCGAACTCTAACCGTGATGGCAAATGTTCGAATAACGGCACCCCGCCGCGTCGGATACACCAGTTCCTACATCTACAACATCTTGGCATTATTATACAACAATCTGAGCATCGAAAGAAAGCCCGGTTCCGGGCGGCCGACGAGCCAGGGCGACAAGACGCTCCAAAGGATGCTGAAGAGGAAAACCGAGGGAAAAGTGGCTACATCGCAGCGTGTGCTTGGCCGGGAGGTCGGTTCAACCGGCAAAACTGTGACAAAGTACCTGGCAAACATGAACATGTATGTCAGAAAGCGGAACTCACGTTCACTGGTTTCGGAGCTGCAGGCAATAACACATCGGCAGCGGCTGAATAAGATGGCCAACTCGATTTTCCCGGCAAATCGTGACGTGTCGGTGATGATGGATGACGAGACCTGGATGCCAACGACTGGTAGGGCACTTCATATTTTACTTCCCACGTGAAGGATGTGAGCTCCGAGGTGAAGTTCATTTCACACACCAAGCTCCCCAAGAAGGTGTTGCTGTGGCTGACAATCAGCGAGAAGGGGATGTCAAAGCCGCTCTTCTGTCCTGCTGGAAGTTGCGTCGTTCATCAAGAAATACAATAAGGGCGAAGACGCGGTGTTCTGGCCAGATCTGGCGTCGGCCCACTACTCGAAGCGATCGTTGGAGGAGATGGAACGGCTTAATATCGATGTGGGACCCAAGTTGGCGAACCTGTCGAACGTCTTCTAGCTACGTTCCATCGAGAATTTCTGGGCCAACCTGAAGCGTAAGGTCAACTCCAACAATTTTGTCGCACAAACTGAGGAGGAATTGATAAATAAAACGAAGAAAGAAACATGTTTTCGTCCGGCAGGGTAAATATTTCGGTAAACAGCCGATTTTTTTTTGCAGGTAAGCTTAAATAATTACCTTCTATGGGAAATTTATCAAAATATGACGTAGTTTTTTCATCATAATCCGAAAAAAGTCCATTTTTAAAACAAACGTTAAGGTTGAAGGATTCATCATCAATTTTCAGGCATCATCGAAAATTCGAAAGCAGTTTTTTCGTTCAAAATCAAAACATGGTTCATGAAAATATATTCTCTGTATTCTGCTCGCCAAGCGGACCACAATGAATACGGTTTCATTTCCGGGAATTTAATTACAAACGAAAAAAAAACTGTTTTAGATTGTTTGAAGATGACGGAAGAAATGATGATGAATCCTTCAACCTTAATGTCTTCCAACTTCTTGTACATTTGTCGGGAGCATACTTTTCGATTTGATACACTTCCAACCTTACGATCTACATTCAAGCGCTGGTCAAATGATTTGCAACACAGTAATCTCAGTAGTAGTCTCAGTAATTTCTCGGCAAGGTCACTTGCGATAAATTCAGGGATCGTATTTTGGAACTCGAAACGAAGAACTTTTTCTCACAGGCATTCGTACAAAAACTCGTTCGTTTCGAGATCCAAAATACGGCCCCAGATTTTGCTGCCATTCGTACCGTTTGATGCGAGGAATCAAGTGGAACGCGACGCCATTTTACTGAATGTTACAAAAATGTAAGCATGTTGTACCACGAAATAAAGTGGAGAGTTTCAGCTGTCATGTAAGTGAAATATTTCAGTGATCCGTGAAATAATTCAGAATGTACACTGCAAGAAAAGATTCTGAAATTTAATTTCTGAAATGGCTTTACAGCGGTTTATTTTTGAATTGTTTAGTTTTACTAGAATTGGTCGATGTTTCAGAACATTTGAACGTTCTCGAACGAGGTGTAATCCAACTATAGTCTCTTTAAGAACTTACCACCATTTATTGGCACACAGAACTATTCCCGAGCTGAAGTGTTAACTCAATTTAGATGCATTTTTCTAAAACTAGCTGAACTCGAGGCGAGCGCTGCTACGCTTTCAACAAAATTGATGAAAATTTATTAGAACTTGCACGTTTATGGTTGCTTTTCGGAGTGAGTTTTTTTTCTTGACTAAGAACATGCTTCTTACCCGAGAAATACACATTTTGTGTTTTAGTAACCTGGATATTGCTCATGTTTTTTTGCAATTTGTGTTTCATTTGTATGCGAGCTTCCCTTTCCAGAGGGGGTCTCAAATCATCATACAATTATTGCCTTCCACACACCCCAAATACCAAATTTGGTTCCATTTGCTTAATTTGTTCTTGAGTTATGCAGAAATGTATGTTTCGTTCGTATTAGAGCCCTCCATCCCAGAGGTACCACTCAATATCAACATATTTCGCCTTCAAAAACATTCCAAATTTGGTTTGATAATTTCTCGAGTTATGCAGAAATTTGGTACTTATTTGTATGAGAGCTCCCCCTTTCAGAGTGAGCAGGGCTTTTAAACTACCATTGAAACATTTTTTGTCTCTAAAAACTATCACATGATTAGTTGTTGAGTTATGCAGAAATTAGTGTTTCATGTGTATGGGAGTTTCCTTTCATAGAGAAGGGAGGGTTCTCCTCATATCATAAGAACTTTTCCCGGCCCCATAAACCCCTCCTTACAAAATTTCACGCTGATCGGTTCAGAGTCTTCGCTATGATTAAATATATTGATCAAGGGGGGATATACAGTTAGAATGACCAAAAAATTCGTTTTTTAGCATGAAAAGTTAGTAAATTACTGGTAGAATACGCCCCTGAAACCCTTTTTTCGAAATTCGAACTCAAAGTGTTTCTCGCGCCTTTCCGCCTTTTTTACGCGCAGCAGGTTTTAAGAGACGCTTAAAACTTTCAACACGTTTTTCTCAAAACAGCATTTTCGGAGTTTATGCCGTTGATAACTCGTAAACTAATTATTTGATTAAGCTGAAACTTATAGGATTTCTTTATTGTAGTATTACCTTCTATATGAATTAAAAATTATAATAATATTTGATTATTAAATATGGAAATATGTGATAAAATGGCAGAAAAACACTGAATTTTTAAAAAAAATTTACGCCAAATGTGCAAATATTTTGTTAAAACTTTTTTTTTTAATTCATCTACTCACAGTAAATGTAATTAATGTTATGTTTTTGGGTTAGCAGATTTCAGATCAAAACTGCGACCAGGAGAGCCGGCACAAGCAAAATGCAACGATTTTTTCAACGCACTCTAACGGCCGCCATTTTGTTGAAAAAAAATGAAAAAAATATTTTTGTATACTACATGGATACACTAATAATTGTAAACAAGTGTGGGTTGATTTGATTAAAAACTTCCCATTAAAAAATTTCTTTCAAAAATGAGTTTTTTTTTTCTCGTTCTAACTGTATATCCCCCATTAAACGAGAGTAAAATATCATATAAAACACAAATACAAATATGATTTGCCAAACAAAAGTATTAAAACTAAAAAAAAACATTACTTTTTTGCTATTTTGAAAGTGTGCTTATACTTCCTGCAACAGTCTATAGCATGAAAGTTCATCGGAACTTAATTAGAACCGAGTGCAATGATTTGTTTGTTTTCGTATGATTTGTCAAGTAAAATTTGTTTGTCTAAGTCGTTTGTTAGCTAAAGATTGAATTAGAGGTGGCTTGGGTATCCAAGCTTTAATTAGTTTGAGTTCTAGTAGATAAGTTTTCAATTTAATGATGGTATTTGTCAAACGCTTTAATCTCAACAAAGCAGATTCAAAAGTGCCAGCCACTGAACCTTAGCAGATGAAGAATAAGAGCATCCTGTAAGTCGAAACAAAATGCGATTATATTGTTCTTTTTTTTCAGAGGAAAGCTTGTGCTTGGTAAGCTATGGTTACATCACACTCTTCAGATCATGTGCTTGTTTGAAGAGGAATCAACAATCTTGCCATTCGGATGGTCTGAGTTTAAGCCAATCCAGTTATTGAAATTCAGTCAATGTACGATGCACACAAATATGCTACATACCTACACATCGTGCGTGCCCATGCATGTCTCGACACCATGTGACATGTTTCCTTCTAGAAGGTGTGATGCCTCGACTGACTCTGGCATGGACTATCCATGGGAAGAAAATGCTCACCCAGGTTCAATGCGCGTCTGCCTCTTTAGTGTAGCCGGTGTTGAGATGTTTTGGAATTTTAAAATTCTATCCAGCAGTATTTCTTGATTTTCTTTTCCAACAGCTAGACAAGAGCTTGCTTCAGAGTGTGAAAAATGTTGCAGCTGAAATTGATGGTATCGAGATTCCCGTATATATTATGAAGAGCAGCATTGCTTGCTTCACCGCCTGCCTGTATTGTTGTATTCAGTGGGCAACCCAATGGGCTTTCCTGATTCCAAATAGCACTCAAAAGGGTTAAGAAAGGAAAATCCTTTCTCTTGGACCAAACTCCACTCCGATCGGATTTAATTTTTATCAAAACACATCATAATGCTTGTAATTACTTAATCTCACTTTGATGCCAGCGGCAACCCGAACATAAATCAAATTAAAATCAGATACGATGATAAGACCGAGAACGCCCAACTATCATGCCGTACCCATCGAAGACAACGACAACGACAACAGACGAATGTGCGCCTGGATAATGTTGCTACAAAGTCATAATTCAATTTCCTACGCACAGCAAAACGGCAGTAATTATGAGAGATTTAATAGCATGTTCTTGTGATCAATTGCCTCAATTTTCTTTGCTGTCTTTGCCTTCGCATCGCATCGCATCACATCGTTCCGAGAATGTTGGCGGTGGTTCGGCGCAGAGTCGCGGCATGGTTGTCTCATTGAAAGTGGTCATTGGTATGCGAGTTCGTGGCAGAAGACGATAATTCTATGTTTTATGTGATATGTTACACGTCTTCGGGTTTTGCCACCGGAACCGACCGGAGGGGAACCGAAGTATGCAGTAGCAGCAAAGCGCAAAGTGATCGTGCAAATTGCTGATCGTGTGGAGATAGTTGAAAGCCAGGAGGCGTTTATTATTTGTAAAATGAAAGGTAATTATGATGCGAAATGCATGTGTATATTTGCTTTGATCGTTTGTAATGACCTAGAGTAGGACTCGAATGCGGTTAGCTGTCGAACGAGTATCTAGATGCAACCGGGCTGGCATCATTTCTGTAGCTTTGAAATGACCATATACATTTCTTACCACGCTGTGTGTTGGAGCTGATAATAGAGGTACCAGGAAGAACAGATAACCTTCGGAATAATCAATAGTCCTGTCAATTTTTTAACTTGACATATTGATAAGGTCAGGATCGGTTTTACATTTTTTTTTGTCATATCTTTTCTGTTCGATGTTTGACAACATCGATTTGATGAAATTTGTCAGTAGCAGATAATTTCTCATCTCCATGCGAGACTCTAGGAGTTCACAGTAATTTATTGATAAAGCGAATAGAAATGAAGAGAAATTGTATTGATAGTTCCGTAAAGGGTAACGGCATGCTTTGATTTTTTGTATTAATCATTTATTTGTACAGGCTCAATCGATTCAAGTTTACAGAGCCAAGTTTTCGTATTTATATACAACAGTTATCTTAAAACTATAGTTAGGGGGATAGAATCGATTACTCGCGGCCGTCTCAAGGCTGATAGGGATAACGTTTTAATGGATAGGAAGATGGGCGGGTATTTTAAGAATGGTTAACATAAGACGTTTATTTTAACTTTTAAATTGTTAAAAAAACTTTTAACTTTACAACTTTTGGTTTTCTTTTGACTTGAACAATTTTGAGAAAAAAAAACACAAACAAAAACACAGACAAAACTAATACTAAAAACACATGTTAAACTTACTACAATGTTAGGCTAACGTTAGTCAAAAACACATAAATGAGATTCATGTACTCCAGATCACGCACAGCCAAAATATCTCGAATTGGCATATTGGGTTGTTAACCTTGAGCACGAATGGAATCATAAACCTCAATTCTGACTCTACGATGCTCAGCACATGACCAAATAATGTGATCTGCGTCCTGGTAACCTTGTTCACATTCATGTAGACTGCTGTCACTCAGCCCTACACGGTATAAATGAGCGTTCAAAGAATAATGATTGGAAATGAGGTGAGACATCACACGAATGAAGTCTCGACTCACATCCATTTCCTTAAACCAAGATTTCTTCGACACCTTTGGGATGATAGAATGTTGCCATCGCCCCAAATCTCCTTTAATCCATTTATACTGCCGAGTGACTGTTGACGAATAATAGTAAAAAAAAAAAATTAAAGGCGACTTGTCGATCGTAAATATCGCCTTCCATAGCGCCCACCTTTGCAAGCGAGTTCGCTTTCTCATTGCCCGGAATTGAACAATGAGATGGGACCCATACAAAGGTGATGATAAAATAACGCGAAGATAAAGCACTTAGAAGCTCCTGTATTTTCATGAGAAAATACGAGGAGTGCATTACCGGCCTCAATGAGCGAATAGCCTCTAAAGAACTGAGACTATCCGTCAAAATTTAATACTGATCCAGTGTTAGTGAGGCAACAGTTTCTAGCGTAAAGTGTATTGCCGCTAGTTCAGCGACATATACAGAACAAGGAGCATGAAGTTCACGATTGGCGCTATAAATTTCATTAGATATTCCAAAGCCTGCTGACTCCTCTAACAAAGATCCGTCAGTGAAGAACGATTTAGTGGAATCAACTTGGCCAAACTTTGCAGCAAATATCACTGGAGCAATCATAGGACGATGATGCTCTGGAATTCAACGAAGCTCCTGCTTCATGGATAAATCAAAATGCACCGAACTGCTCAGGTCGGAGAAGCAAACACGATTGGGAATATTCGGCGAAGGGCTGACATCCTGTGTTATGTACAAATGTTACAAAGTCATGAAACGAGTTTGAGGATTCAACTCAAGGAGCTTCTCAAAGTTTTCGATTACCTTCGGTTCATAACTTCACACCTGGTGAAGAGCCCGAGCGATAATTCTGTAAACCGATCCGAGAGCGGCAACATGCCAGCCAGCACTTCAAGACTCATGGTGTGAGTCGAGTGCATGTAACCTAATACGATATGAAGACAACGATACTGAATACGTTCCAGTTTGATGATGTGCGACCGAGCCGCTGACTGAAAACAAAAACTACCGTATTCCATAATCGACAAAATTGTTGTCCGGTACAACGTTAGGAGAAGTTGACCCTTTGCTGGCACTTTCGCTTCAGATACTCAATATGGGATCTCCAGGTGCACTTTGAATCGAACCAGACCTCAAGATATTTAAATGACATAGAATGAGTTATCAGCTTACCCCAAATTTGAAGCTTCGGTTGTGCTGGGTTATGCTTCCTAGAAAAAACAACCAACTCAGTTTTCTCCGTACAGAATTCGATACCCAGTTCTAGAGCCCATGCAGACAAATTGTCCAAGGTATCCTGTAAGGGTCCTTGCAGATCGACCCCATTGGGTCCCGTGACAGACATAACGCCGTCATCTTCAAATTGTCTCAACGTAGAGTTGTCACTTAGACAACCATCAATGTCTTTGACATAAACATTATACAAAAGGGGGCTGAAACATGATCCCTGGGGGAGACCCATGTAGCTAAATCGTGAAGCTGTAGAGGTCCCGTGAGAGAAGCTCATATGTTTCTCTGACAGCAAATTGTACAAAAAATTATTCATTAATGGTGAAAAGCCACAAGCGTGGAGTTTATCTGAAAGAACTTCAACAGATACTGAATCAAAAGCCCCTTTGATATCCAAGAGTACAGAAGCCATTTGCTCTTTTTTAGCAAAACCTAACTGAATATCTGTAGAAAGCAACGCGAGACAGTCGTTCGTTCCCTTACCCCTACGGAAACCATATTGAGTATCTGAAAGCAGGTTGTTCGTCTCAACCCATTTGTCCAGACGGAAGAGGATCATTTTCTCCAACCACTTTCAAACACAAAATAACATCACGATGGGTCGATATGAGTTGTGGTCGGCAGCGGGTCTACAAGGTTTTTGAATGGCAATAACTTTTACCCGTCTTCAATTATTCGGTACAACGTTGAGTTCCAGAAACTGATTAAACAAGTGCGCCTCTTAGCGACGTCTGGAACGTTCTTAAGGAAGTTGAGCTTGATTCTATCAGCTCCTAGAGCCGTATTGCCAAACGAAAGGAGCGCGAGAGAACTCTACCATTGAAAAAGGTTGGCTGATCTTATCTATCGGATTTTCGGTTTCGCGAGGAATCACAGAATCTGGACAAACTTTTCGCGTGAACTTGAGGATCCATTGGCCCGAATACTCTTCGCTTTCGTTGTTCGTAGTTCGGTTACGCAATCTTCGCGCCGTATTCTAAAGAGTTCTCATCGATGTCTCACGTGATAGCCCGTCCACGAATCTTCGCCTGTAACCGCGTTTCTTGGCCTTGATGAGGCTCTTAAGTTCGAGAGCCGTGTATACTTCGAAGTGCTCAGGTGTTCCACGTCAACGGAAAACTTTAAACACGTCGGAATTTTTACGGTAAACCTCGGTGCATTGCTGATCCCAACATGAAGAAGGGGGTTTCCTGTGAGATGACGTCCCTGGAACTGGTCGATTTTTAGCTTGAAGCGCGCTGTCTAAGATCAGGTTGGAGAGGAAGTTACATTCTTCCAGTGGTGAAAGCCTTTCTACCGTCGTTACGGCTTCATCTAATGCTGTCCTAAAATTTGTCCAATCGATGTGACGGGTAAGATCATACGCGACGTTGAAAGATTTCAACGGATTGAACCCGGTGGCAACCGAATTTTTTATGGGCAAGTGATCACTACCGTGGAGATCTTGAATCACATTCCAGGTGCAATCCAACGATAATGAATTCGAACAAAGTGTGAGGTCTAATCTACTGCCAACTGAGGATGTACCAGCCAAACGTGTTACTTCTCCATTGTTAAGTAGTGTCATATTGAAGTTGTCACAGAGGTCATATATCAGGGAAGACCGGTTGTAATCGTACTGTTCTCCCCAGCCTGTACCGTGAGAGTTAAAATCTCCCATGACCAACCGTGGAGCAGGAACGACCGAACAAATATTTGAATGTTGTTTTCGGTTAATTGAAGCTCTAGGAGGAATATACACAGAAGCAATGCAAAGGCTTTTATTTTTAATAACAGCCTGACATGCGACAACTACAATACCTGGAGTTTGAGGAAAATTCACTCTATAGAAGGAGTAGTACTTTTTGATCCCTTAAAGTACTTCCCCTCCACGCGAATCCTCACGATCAAGACGAATAATATCATGAAACGGAAGATTGATTTAGGAAGAGAGCCATGTTTCACAAAGAGCGAATGCATCACAACCGGTAGTGTGAGCTAAAAATTTAAATGATTCCAATTAAGAAATCAAACTTCGACAATTCCAATGCAGAACAGTGATCAAATCCCCGATCTCATTTGGAAAATTATCCATCGAAGGAAATGATTGATGCAAGGAGGGGCCACTTGATTGTCAATTGCTTTAAAAAAGTCTTCACTTTGGGAAGCATTGCCGAAACAAAGCTTTTGAGAGGGCCAGAAATTTCGAGGTTCTTGAAGATACCTTCGGTAATGTTATCAAATGAGAACAGCCCAGTCGAGGCAGGAGCTTTTGTTCTTAAAATCGGGGCATCCGGGGTTTTGGATGTCCCAGGAAGGGATGGAAAGTCCTAGGTGTAGTTAATACTGCGAAAATCAGGAGGACTTGGGTTTTCTTTTTTTTTTCGCCTTTCCTTGAAATGGGCAAGCTGGTTTTGGGCTCCGGCTCAGCAACTTTCCGTGGGCGGACTCGTCTTCGCTTTCGTGAAGCACCCTCCGGAAAAGTGGACGATGTTCCCTCTTCAACCAAATCAAAGTCAGACTCGTCATCTGACAGAGGAGCAAAGGGATTTGTATTGACATTGGGTGATGGTGAGGCTTTTTTCACCATTTCGGCGAAAGATTGCCTGGAGCGCTGTTTTAGCGAGCGTTCTAATTTTTCCCCGCGTTGTTTGTACGCCGGGCATGATGAGAGGGCATGAGGAGGAGTTCCCTTACAGAAAACGCATTTTGGTGCGCTGTCTGCACAGGCGCCATCCTCATGTTTATCCCCGTAGTTGGAGCAGCTTGCCTTATTGCCGCAGTGGGAGGTCGTATGTCCCATCTGCTTGCATTTTTGGTACAAAAAACCGCACAGGCAGACGAAGTTTTCCTCGACGTATTGAGGAAGGGCTGAGCCAGAGAAGGTCACACGAAACGAGTCTGAGTGGGTACATTTATTTTTACCCTCACTAATCGACACTGTGCCTAGTTTCTGCACATCGAGTATCTTGATTGAAGGAAGCAGAGGGTTCTTAAAGCGACCCACCCCCTGCTTCTTCAGAATTTCGGGGGTCAAACTCGCCTCCGAGACCACACCTTGGATCTCAACACCTCGAGCTGGGATGTAAACTACTAAATACTCCAGTGTATAAAACTGAGAGACAGCAATCTCGTTAGCTTGTTTAAGGTTGGACATAACGACCCTTAATTTATTGGGTCTCACCTTAACTATCTCGGTTACGGCCGAGAATTGTTTCGTCAGATCATTTGAAATCTGATATATGGTCAGTGGTTTCGTTTTGGGCTAAAAATAGACAACCCATAGACCAGTCGAATCAGCTGGATAAGCACGCGGACGGGTGACTTTAGGAGACACCTCAACATTTGGTGTCATGGATGAATCATCCTCCGACAAATCATCCATGATTCCCGTGGGAGCTTTAAACGCTCAACCACTGAAACAATGACATAACAGATACAATACTAAAGCTAAGTACAACACAACAGAATGACAGTACAAACGTGTAAAAGAAATTTAAGGTCCATACAAAAAACGTGACAAGAAGGAGGGGGGGGGGGGGGTTTAAACAGTCACTTTTTGCGTGACATGATTAACGGACCTTCCCTTATTACAGTATTTCTAGTATATCCTAGATTTCTTGAAGTTCCAAAAATCAAGGTATTTTTTTGTTGAATTACCTTCGCTTAGTTTGAATTTACTTTTGCTGGTATTTTTTAATTATATCTCCTCAATTTCAATACATTTTTCACAACGAAAAGCTTTTAATAAAACAAATGGCAACATCAAACATGTGTTTTTATTTACTTGGATTGGGAGAAAAAAACGGGAAAAGTATTATTCATTATTGTATCATGATTGTAGCAGTTGTCATCATGATTGAAGTTCTCATATAATATTACTATACTGTAACGATATCTATTATCTTTTTATATCGTCATTATTATTAAATTATGTTAACGTATATCGTAATGGTTAAAAAAATATATTTTATTATATAACCATTATTATATAACCATTAAGATACCACCTTAAGTAAAACTGCAGAAAAAATATTATTAACAAATTATTTACTGTACTTACTTAAAATTTTGTTCGAGAAAAAGTCATTTTTTGTATGGTAACGATACTTAACAACCTTTTAGTATTATGGTAAGATCTTGATTTACCATAACATATATCATCGATATGATACACTTTATCTTCAGTTTATAATTGTTGGAAGATAACTTGTATAATTATGAAACGATAAATGGTATAATACCTTTTTAATACTTGTTTATTCGGGTAAGACCAACAATATTTGTATAGAGAAAAGTTTAGATGATATTTACTTAATGTCCATAATTTTACATTAAAATTTTCAAACTTTCGTTTCTTGTGGAACTTTAGATTTCTCATTAAAAGTAAACCTATTGTTAGAATCTTTTTCTTATGCGGGTCTTGTGGTCGATTTCTGTTTGGTCATATTTGTGTAGTTTTGCCACTCGCATAATCACAAACCATACCTTGTCCGTTATCGTTACGACATTTACCCTTATAGTAAACATCTAAAAACTAACAATCTCTATAGTTTTAACAATATGTCAGATGGTAAAAGTCAAAAAAACAACATGCTGAATAGACGGTTAAGTGAGGTTACCATAAAAAATGGCAATTTTCACGAACACGACAAAATGCAGACATTAAAAAACTTTTCAATGACAATGTGCCAAACATTACCAATATATGTTAACGTATAGGTTGTATGGTGAAAACGAGATTAAACTATTCGATAACATTAACATGAAATGTGATAATATATCTTACATTCGAAATATAGTTTTGACTACATAGCAAATTGTTTTTCGTTATGCGGGCAGTCATTGTATTATATTTTCCCAATAAATCGCGCAGTTACTCATAAAGTCCTAACTTGTAAAAAAAATCAATAGCAAAATAAATCTCCGTCAACACACCAATTAGCATTCGACGATGAAGGGGAAAAAACTCAAAGACTTTCCTCTCCTGCATCCTAGCAAACTTAGAAGAAAAGCATAAGAAAGATCGAAGCGGGGAAAACTTTTCTCATATCTCGCGTGTGTTGGTACACGGACAATCGAATCCACTGAAAATTTATTTGAATTCTACTCAGTTTTTGAAATAGAAGGATCTAGTCCTACCGAAATTGAACGATGCCGTTTAAAGTTTTCAAAGGATTATTCAATGAATTTATCATAAGCTTAACTCATTGAACATCTTCGACTTCTCTGACGCACAGTTTTACACAATTCAGTCGATTTTTACACAATTTGGAGTTGCCACCATCGTTCGTGTAGCATTCGGTATGCAGGATGAGCAGTCGAGTGTGATTCCTGAAAAACTTACGCAGTCAGCGAATTCCAATGGCCAACCATATCACTGTGGGAGTAGGAGCTAGCGGGTTTTCCAGACCATGGACACTATCGCCATTCGCTGTCCTTGTTGTCAGTTTGGCTGCTGCTCATATCTTGCCCCGTTCGGTTCGATAAATCTTCTGTGTTGATGATGGCGTGAATTCGAATGTCACTTTACCCTCTCCAGGGACTTCCAAATAGACGCGTGGGTTTTATATGCGTAGTGGGGCAATTGGATTCGTAATTTACTGGTTGGATAAATAATTCGGTCTAGACAAATGGGTTACTTCAAAGTTGAGATTTCGCTGAGCTTTGTTCCCTCGATAGCAGTGAAGTGACAGTGTGAATGATGTGGCTAAAGTGGGTAAGGACACGAAGTTGGATCAGTTCGTATCAATCTTTCTTGTTTTCTTTTTTATCTTTTATGTGTTGTGTTACTCAATGTGGCAGAATGATGAACTGAAAAAAAACAAGCAACTGTTTTCAAACCTTGGGTTAGTTACGTAAGTATTGATTAAAACATACTAGCTCGGTTCTTCTTGTATTATAATGGTGGATAAACAGATGCACAATCAATTTAAATTTCTGGAAGTAAAAACACCACACAGCATAAATTGTAATATTCATCGACGTACTTCTTACAAGCGCAATAAAGAGCCGATGAATCCTCGAATAATAGAAGCATAAAGCCTGTCCACGTCAACTTTCGGAAACTTTTCTCTCAATGAAGATTTTGGATTATTTCGCGAATTGCTGAAACGCTTCACGTATATGACAGCTGATACTTTTCACAGTATGTTGTGGTACAACATATTTACAGTCTTGTTTCATTCAGTCGAATGGCGTCAAAACAAGTGGAAGTACGCAACCGCCTTTTGTGCGAACGGCAGCCAAATACGAATTTATCGGTACTTGATCTCGTTAAGAAATTTAAACTTTAGGGTTTGAAAATTATTTGAACAGTGCTTGACTGTGGATCAGAAGGTTGAAAAAGTATGCTCTCGACAAATGGACAAGTACGTGCTAGCTATTATTGAGAAAATCCCAATCTCTCTGTGTGAAATGTGGCTCGCACAGTTGGGAAGTCAAAATCATACGTACGAAAAGTGAAGCAGAGACAAGGACTGAAGACGTTCAAAGTGAAAAAGGTGTCCAAATTCCCGAAGAAGTGTTTAATTTAGAAGGCCATATGTAGTTGTGGTCAAAAATCTAAAAGTTTCATCTCTACCGGCACAATCAATAAGGATGTGAACAAGAATTAATGTCTGCAAAAGCGTTTGCTACCATTTATCAGAAGCCGCAACTCTTTAGCTCTGTTTTGTCCTGATTTGACCTGAAATCCGTCTTGGAATGGTATAAAGTACAAGAGGTCAAATACGTGCCAAAAACAGCCAATCCACCAAACTGTCCAGATCTTCGCCCAATAGAGAAGTACTGGGCACTAGATAAGCGGAAACTCTTCGAAACTAAGAAGAAAGCAAATTGCACCGATGATTTCAAGAGAAGATGGCAAATCGTCACGGAAGGCGTATCTGAGGTTGCCGTACGGAACCTGATGGCGAGTGTACCACAGACAGCTTCAGTTAGAAGGATGAAAATCTTATTCAACTGTTTCTAATGTGGATATAACTCTATCATTGTGAAGAATCGGTTTTGTTGAACTTTGTGTAAGTTTTTTAAAAGTTCTGTCCAGTTAGGATCCGGAATCACTTATTGTGTTGCAGCGGCACGGAAAGTGACTGCTGTAAGAATTCTTTCACAGCATTGTTTTAACCTAAGCACCCACTTTCATGTCCGTTTCCTCCATTATCTCAAAGTTGCGACTTAGACGACACACATCACTAGATCCAACCGCGTCAGTTTTTCTGGAAATCCATATTCGTGCATTATCTGCCATAGCTTGTATCGACCGATTGTGTTGTAAGGGGGCACTCATCGCTGGCAGACGTTGGCATAGATTTTGAGTGATCAAAATTTTTTTTGACCGCCAACGTTTGATTATTGTTTTACTGATCGATTTCTCCTCAACTTTGTGGAGGATGGAGGTGAGGATCCTGCCATCGTGTTCCTAGGTTTTTTACCGAGTCATACTCGTTTCACCTTTCGATCCCCTCGTTCCAACGATACGCTGAGCCTTCTGACAGAAGTGATTTAATAAAATAAGCTTCCACCGAACCAGCTCTTCACAGGGGCACACTCTCATCGCAGTCGAGTCTTTTTTGCCCGCGTCCAACAGCCGCCCCGGCCCTTCGTTCGAGTTGAGACGAGATCTTTCGAACTTCTACTGCACGCAAATACGTTGGCGTTTCGGACGGTTTCGCCGCTCGATTCGTTCGTCGGGCGCAGTTCACCTCACTAGCTTCAGCTCTGATCAAGTGGGATACCGAGACGCACGAATTGCTGCTAGTCTCGAGGAAGCCCCTATTCCGCTCAACGAAGTCGAGCCTTTCCTACCAGCGACCAGCAGCCGTCCCAGCCCTGCAGATGAGTTGGCAGACGGGGTCTTCCGGATTCCAAGTAACGGCAAGTACTGTCAACCAACGGACACTTCCCGCCATGATGGTATTTCCTATCTCAGTGCTTGAGCCTTCGTTGACACTCCTGTTACTGTATCATATGACTTCCGTAGAGCTGACTATTGTAGTATTGGTGAGATAATGTCTAATTTGGATTGGCAGGGCATTCTTAATCCAACGGACGTTAATATCGCCGCTCAAACTTTTTCCCACGCCATGGCTTAGGTCATTGCCAGGCACGTCGCAAAAAGGATTGTTCAGGCTGAATCTCGGGTCCCTAACGATCTTCGTGCGCTAAGACGTACCAAAACAGTGGCTCTCAAAAGATTCACGAAATACCGAAACACTGTCGCTTAAACGCCATTACAGCAGACTCAACTACGAATACAAACGACTAAGTCGTATACTTTTTCGATTTGTTTGCGATTTAATCGCGGCAAAATTTGCTAGTGTGTTTGAAGACGAGCGACTTCCGAGCGAGCGGTTTCATTCTATTACCGATGCCGTCAGCCATGTTCCCTTGGCAAATCAAACACTCAGTCTCGTTGATGTGGATTTTGAATCGATCTAAAATACTGCATCACTTCTGAAAACGTCCGTTAGACCCGGGCCATCCGTTAATCTTAAACAGAATATATATTCTTAAACAGAATTCGATATTCAAAAAAGAGAAGTCTAGTGTGAATAACTAAACACAGAAAAAAATAATTAATTTTAGCAAGCGCGTAAAATTTCGCTTCATTTAGTTCCAAACCATAGGAGGCGTAAACAATGTTTGCATACAACAATGTTTGCAATCTTTCATACAACAGGCTAGATTCAGGCGTTATCTGGCTTAAATTTACATGAAATATCGTAGAATTTTCTGCCAAATCTATCATTCCCTGTATGTGCATTAGACACGCCGAAAATTCAATGTTTCTTTTTATCTGTGCACGGTACCTATGACTTTATCTTATTTTAGCTGTGATTCGTAATAGATCCTGAAAACAATGTTCATCAAAACAGACAAAAAATCTGAATCATTGTGATGTAAATATCAAAGCATGTGAAATTATATTTTTTTCCATGCGAAGCAGCAATTTGAATAAAATAGTTCTAACAAAAACTAGCTTTTGCAAACAACATTATCGAACATGTATGGAATGTCCCAGAACGTTACACGATTGATAATTTCAATGTAGATGTTTTGTGGCGCTCCATTTATGTGCATGATATTGAACAGAAATTCACACTACTTTTTCGAGCTGAGAATCAACCACTTCACAAATATTCTGTCTGGTTACGAACTTCATCCTCGCAGACCTGATGCTAACCTTATATGTGATTATAATCGCAAAGACAATCCGCTTTCTTCCACAGTCATGCCAATGACTCTGGTGCTTCTAAACCGCGACAAAAACCACCTGTTCCATCCGTCTTCATTGCTATACATAAATGGCCTCGATTTACCCGGAGCCTTCACAACTGCCAAGCCACATGATGAAGTACCTATCGTATTTCCACAAAAACATCCCGATTACATCTCAATCTGCATGCAGCACACACAAAAGCCTTTCACGTCCGCGCCATCGAGACAAGCGACTGCCGAGACTATATTTGGCTAAAAAGACGAGTGGCAGCTTATTTTTCATCCCAGGGAAAAATTGCTGTGACGTATCGTGTTTGTTTACACTTGGGACACATTCCGCTGGTGGACTTTTATGCGTTCGAATTGACCACGGGAAGGAGTGCCAGGGCGCGGCGAGGTAATCGTGGAGACAAGTTGCTCAAAGTTACCAATAAGGAAAGTATACTTGCTCGATGTTCAATCTGATGGAAATGATAAATAATCCCTAAGATGAATCGTCCCAATCCGGGTTAAACGTATTCACAAAGTGTTGCTAAGGGAACCGGTGAATGCTGATGGGCATCGTGAATTGATGCTCCTGCGGTTAGATGATGCAAAAACATTCGATTCTCGTTAAGTCGAATCTATGGGAAAGCTTTCTTTGTTGGAAAATCTGTGTCTGACCGGGAGTATGAGTTCTTCACAATGTACGGTTCTGTTTGCCTACCGAAGGTAATTCCTGCAGGTACAATGGAAATTGAGACATGTGTTCATCACCCTATCTAGGAGAGACTAGGTTCCACTATTTCCGTAAACAGCTTCCCACAGTTGAAGCACTTCGGACAGCCAATGATTCCAATCTGGGGCAACCAGAAGATCGAAGTCAACCAGCAAATCTGGTTTGCAAGGCACTTACCCTCGCGCGTTTGCCAGCATCTATCCCCTTACAGCGCGGGTTGTTGCAGAACGAAAAAAACGATGACGACGGCGGCGGCGGTGGCGGACAGACAGCCAGAGTCTTCTGATTGCATGAGCTCTGTTCGTTATAATTAAATTAAATGGGAAACATTTGCGTGCCGGAATGAATTTTGCAAGACTTCGTGCAAGATAGGAATTAGATTGAAGCTTCGCTTTTTCTACATGCAACAACGCCGGCTGCGCTGTCTGCCACCGACGATGGTGGATTGAACTATGCGTCGTCGTTCCTCTTTTTCACGGGGGCAATTTTTCATGTCAGCGGCAATTATTCGTTAGCGAGCAATTTGCATCCGATGGTGATTCAACGCGAACGTTAATCTCGATCATACGACGGGGAGCTGATTCGGACCACCTGGAATCAATGCGTTTTACGATGGGTTTTATAGAATTAGGTAAGACCTTGATTGAGATGATGTAGATCTATTTTGCGTAACACAGACCATCACGATAAAACATTTTCATAGCAAAAAAAAAACAAAAGATAGGTATTTTATGAATACGCATAAATCTAAAACTCTTTTTACACGGTTTTTTTTTCGGTGATAACTCCGAACACCGATTTAATTCGAATCGCAGTTTTCGTTTTGTGCAAATAATAATAAATTGGCAGTTTTTCATAAGACTCTCATTTATTGGTGTAAATACTAATAAACTGTATTTTGACCATTGCACGAAAAGGTAACACATGCAAAGAATACGAAACAGTTTCTATTCATGCCTCTTATGGTTTCCTAGACTCACATCTAGGACTTATATTATTTTTTTAACAACTTGTTCTTCACTCTGAAAAAAAAGTTTAAATTTACTCTGACAATATGGAACTAAAAAACACTATACACTTTACATTATAGTGAAAACAATATCCAACTTTCAAATACGAAATACTAACGTTTCTCATTTGGTGTTATAATAGGTTACCACAATTCTAGGTAAGTAAATATAACACAATATCCTTTATTCGGCCGAATGCAATAAGGTAAAATGTATCATTGGGTCAAATTTAGGAAAGAAGACGATTGAACTAAATATTTCATTATATTTCATAAACTTTTCTGAAGTTCCAAATACTTTATTAAAGATTAGTGTAGCTATCTGAAGTTCCGTGAAAGTTTATGAAGTTTCTTGAACTCATCTGAAGTTCTTGGACGTTTTCAGAATTTTTTGAAGATCTCGGAACTGTTTTTAAATTCTCGGAACTTTCTGAACTTCGCGAAACTTCTTTGAAATTATAGAGAGCTAACTGAAGTTTTAAGAAATTCTCTAAAATAAAAGAGAGTTATCTGAAATTTATTCGACATCCTTGCAGCTTTGGAACATTACTGAAGTTTTTGAGACTTAACTGAAGTTATTTGAAATTTGCTCTTCTCAGTTCTAATTGAATTTTTTTTAACTTCACTGTAATTGACTGGAAATTCCTAATGTGCTTAAAACTTCACTGAAATACTGTGACTAGCATGTAATTCTCTGCACTTTCTTAACATTCTACGAATTTACAGAAGTTCCTAGGTGGTCTCTTAGGTTTCAACGAATTTTATCAAGATCTGTGAACTTTTCTGAAGTTGAGTGAGCTTCTCTAAATTATTTCTCTAAAATTCCGTGATTCTGAATTAAAAGGCCTTTAAAGTCTCAAGGACTTCTGTGCAGTATCGAAGACTTCTCCACTTTCTCCCGATTGGACGATTGGTAAATGGTTGCTTCTTAACTACTCCCACCACAAAATAACTAATTAGAATTAGCTAAAGAAGTACTAGAATTAAGAAGCTACAACAATTGTATTAAAATGAAAAAAAAAAGAGAATAATGACAACCATTGACGAATGTAGTCATTTTAATGTGTGAATGTTCAAACCATCAAACACGGAACTTCTCTGAAGTTTTTGAAACAACTCTGAATTTCTAGTTTTAGGGAGTTTTTTTGAAATTTATCTGAAACTGTGGGTACTACATTGAAGCTTTGGAAATTTACTTAAGTTCACGAAATTTCACTGAATTTCTCTTGCATTCATTGAAGTTTCCTGGATTTCACTGAAATTCTCGGGACTTTCCTGAAGTTTTTTTAAGTTCACTGTAATTTAAGGGCATCCTGGTGTTCTTGAAACTTCACTGAAGATATTGGGGATTTCATGTTATTCTCGGCACCTTGCTGACATTCATGCTGTTTTCTGGACGGCACTTATATTTTCGAAACGTTAAGATCTCATGACTTAGTTGAAGTTCTCCAAACTTCACTGAAAATTTGGGGACATCAATTAAGTTCAGTGAATTTTTCTGTAGTGCGTGAGACTTTTCTGTTTCCGAGGCATCCCTGAAGATTCAATTATGTTCTCAGGATTTTACTGTATTTCTCGGATGTTCACAAAGTTTCCTTGAAGTTCATGGAACTTTTTTTTTAAATTCTATCCCCATAGGCGGAAATTTTAATATTTAAGGAGGTCTCTGACATTCTATTCTAGAAAGTATTCTGTAGTTTATGAGGCTTTCTTGGATTCTTCCAAGTTCACTGGATTTTAAATGAAATTCTCGGAACTTTTCTGAAGTTCTCAAGACTTCACTGGAAGTTCTTTTAACTTCACTGTAATTTAAGGGATATCCTCGCGGTTTGTTATTCTCCTACTGTAACTCGCTCTATCTAAAGCAAAACCCCAGGTCCCTGGTCTAGAGCCACGGAGACCCGTGTGGGGCTCGAGCTTAAAAGACGGTGCTCTCAAGGTCGGCTCCGGACAATAATGAGGGACACGGGTCAAAAGGCAACACACACGGTCACTCTAGCTTTAACTTTTTATTCACTTACTTACAAGTTTTGTTGTGATTGTGTAGTGTGGATGGCCAGCCGACTACGGTGGGATCTGGCGGGAAGGGCGATGCAGTTGATGAGGATCGGCACGATCGGATGATCGTCCGACTCGAGGTAAGCACTCGTTCCACGAGGTGCAGTGAAGATTGTGGGTTCTCACGGTCGGTCCACAAGCACGTGGCCTCCGATCTGGGAAAGTCAACTGATGACGATTGG
This sequence comes from Aedes japonicus, assembly GCA_034211315.2. Taxonomy (NCBI): domain Eukaryota; kingdom Metazoa; phylum Arthropoda; class Insecta; order Diptera; family Culicidae; genus Aedes; species Aedes japonicus. The sequence goes on along the minus strand of JASCZW010004238.1, from coordinate 18,608 downwards.
CACGATCGGATATACTCCAGCTCTACGCAGTCATTCTACGACGTGCGGGCAAAATTGCGGGTTTTAGCGGTCAGTTCACTTACACGTGGCCACCGAGCGGGGAACTGCTACTCCTGTTCCTAGTAGCCAATACCGGATGCGGGTACAAGGCCTATCGCAGGTTCACGCGGTTAGGCGGGAGCTGGGCAAAAATACCTATTCCTATTCCGTTTAGGGATTGGGGAAAGAATTACAAGGGTTGCTACCGGATTGCATGGTTTGGGGTTGTTTACCTGATTCTGAAATCTAGGTCCTGACTGCTACACTTTTTCACTATTTCTTCAACAACTGTTTTAATTTTAAACTTGCGAACTGTTTTTTGGGCACGATCCGTATAGCTTGCTAGCTGAAGTGGAAAAGTACTTGTATGCAGCATCCATCCGATAGCCAACCTTTATTTTCCGAAATGTCCCAAAATTACCCCCATTTTATCCTTTTCCGCTTTGTCTTATCTAAAAATTCCATCCAAGAGCCCGTTATTGATCCCAACCGATTAATGTTTTCGTGATTGTAGTGTGTGGGTATATTGCATATTGATAGGGCAGGATCGTGATCTCCGACAGCGATTGGGGTCACACACGGGCGATTCGTACGCTAACGGGCCGATCACTATCGGCGGAAACTGGGCACTACAAGATTCACCACTTAAACAACTTTTTGAAACTTTATTTTCCGTTTTAAGTTTAACACTTTATTCTTCGGCGTGTAGATCACAACTGAATATATTTCTCGTGATTTATCTACTTTTTACCCTACTTAACTATAAAAACGAAATATTTCAACCTTCTGACATCTGGCGTGTAGGCGCTCAAAGCTCCATCTCTTTCTTTCGTATTACTATCCCTTTTTTTCACACGGAAAAGTTACTCAATTTTCGTAAAAAGTGGATCTAGTCAAAAATTGACTAGATCCACTTTTTACGAAAATTGAGTAACTTTTCCGTGTGAAAAAAAGGGATAGTAATACGAAAGAAAGAGATAGAGCTTTGAGCGTGTAATGAAACTGACAGTAAAAAGAATACCTGCTTTCGACAGCAATCTGTTTTGAGAACTGTCACATAACAGTTTTTAATCCGACCGTTTTCGAGAGTGTACTTCATATGTTTAATAAACTGAATGGGTTCCTATCTCGAAGTTGTTTTTTTTTAAATCTACCTATATATATTATAATCATCGATAATTTCATCATCTTACTCAACCAATCATCATCTTGGGTTCTCAGTTAGAGCAGGTACATATTTTCTCTATTGCTGTCCTGTGCATGATGAGTGAGTGCTCTAATGCATATTTTTTATAGCAATCCTCTCGTAGTGTACTGGCTTGTATCATGGGGCAAAGTACCCGAATGTTTTATTAGTTCACTGGAGATATCTGGATTTCCATGTAATTCTTTGAATTTTGCTTGCATCCTAGGGATTTTTCTGAAGGTCTTGGAACTCTATTGAAGTTCAAAAAAAATCCCAAGTTTCTGAAGTTCACTAATCTTTTCCTAATCTATCGAAGATCTCTTGAAGCTCTCCAGACTTCACTAATATTTTCTAGATTTCTCTGGGCTTAACACCTCGAAACTTAACAGAAGCATTCACTGTAGTTTTTTGGACATTAATAAAGATTTCGGTACATCAAAAACAAAATCAGAACTTCACAAAAGTTCACCGAATATCTCAATAGTTCTTAACTGAGTTTTTCGGGACTTCCTGGAGTTGTTTGAAATTCGTTGGTTTTCTCTATTCAGGTCAGGTACCATTTTTGCATTAGTATGATTGTGTGGCAAGTACAATCATACCCTAAGCCCAGGCAGTCGAGAGCTTAGGGAGGACCCCCAAAATTATTGGAACTTCTCTTTAGGAACTTCAAATAACTTTTCAAAGATTTCCCTGAAGTTCTCCGGATTTCTATGGAAGTCTTGGCTTTTCACTGAAATTTTCGAGACTAAGCAGACGTTTTAGAGCTTTTCTGAATTTCTATGAATTTATTTGATATTTTCGACGAGTGTTATTCGAAGAACAAAATAAAATCTTGGAATAATACTGAAATTTTTGGGGCTTCCCTTGAAATCTACTAATATTCCAGAAATTTAAAGAACTTTAACAAAATAAGGAAACCTTTTGAACTTCAAGAGAGTTCAAAGAACTCGTTTCACGGCAGTAAGGATGACGAACTAAAGCAAGTATATTATCGTTTCACTTGGATGTCGAGATAAACCCCAATTTATATCTCGTTCTGGACGTTAAGCCGGAGATAACCTTTTGCGAAATGTCCATATGGTTAAAACACTGAATTTTATCTAATGAGAATTCTTTGAGACGAACTTTGGCGTGTGAAGTGTTTGTTCACAGAGGTAATTTTGTCCTCATCACAAGTCATTCCAAAATTTACAACCTATCTTCGAAAAATCATTCGTTAAAACCGGCTTCTCGGCTATAATTTCAGCAGAACTAGTTGGCTGACGGGATCCGAAAAATGTACAGAGGTGACATGAAGCTCTCACCAAATAGCGCCAACTTGCTGCCAGTCTTTGTCCAGCTGGGATCGCTTTCCTCATATACGTATCCTGTTTTTGTGTATGCGGGGTCATCCAATTCAGCAGCTTATCAAAATCGTTAGTCGTCACCCGCACCAAGTTTCGGAAAAGATTTGGATTGTCGCATCTCAGTTCGTTTAGCAACTTCACGTAGCATCCTTCAGTTTGCCATTTGTCAACTCGCTTTTAACTTAAACCCCAACATTATGGAAATTTTTCTGGTTTGTCTTCTTCCAACAGCAGATTAGCTGCTCCCATAACAGTAGCGATCTGGGGATAGTTCATACCATTTTTTATAAATGCTTCCCAACTTAACTGTAATACTTTCAGACAAAACCAGCGATTAAATGTCGAACAAAACTTCCAATACACAGTCATTTGACAGTGCAAAAATGCGTGCATTTTTGCAAGTTGGACTTGGATTTTATGGAATGGACCTCCTTGAATCCATTCGTGAACACAGATTTTTCGCAACACGTAAGATTGATGAAATAAACCGGGTTTTCATTCACAAAATTTCGAATTTTCATAAAAATCAAGATTTCCTATTTTGAAAACATGAATATTCGCTCCTCCCTTTGAATGTTGGGTTTGGATTTTATAAAATAAATCTCCCTGAATCCATTCGTTATCACAGATTTTTCGTAACATGTAAGATCAATGAAATAAACCGGATTTCATTCACAAAATTACGAATTTTCATAAAAATCAAGATTTTCTATTTTGAAAACATGAATTTCAGCTCCACCCTTTGAATGTTGGGCTTGGATTTTATGAAATGGACCTCCCTGAATTCATGGTTGATGGTTAAGGTTGATGTAAAAACCGGGTTTACATTCACAAAATTACGAGTTTTCTTGAAAATCTAGACCTGTCCTTTAATTACGTCGCTCAAAAATACAGATTTTTAACCCCCTCCTTTCTTTATCACATTTTTTGTATGGATTTTAAAAAAAATTTGTATGCATCGTCACTTTTTAAACCCTTCCCGCCACCTCCCTCTCAAAGCATAACGTAATTTATGAACGATCCCTTTAGCTGTGCCTCCTTGAGTATATTGAGTATATTGATGTTGCTTCTTACAGCAGTTTGGAAACTGAAGACCAGCCATCCCAATGAACGTTGCTGGTTTTATCATGGTTTTATAGCATTCTTGAAGTCTAATTCATGCTCTTCAGAACCCTTATAAAACCAAAATTGTTACTTGGGATGTCCAAACACTACACTGCACGCCGAGCTACTTTGCACCACGCTAGCGCGTGCATTATATTCGCCACTTTGACTCCGTGCTTCCAGACTAACACCCAACACCGGTGGGTACAACAGCAATGTCAGTGCTCGTGGTTTGGCTTTGGACACCGTGACTGATGCTTCGGAAAACACCACAGCCGAGTGTTTCCGATTGTATCCAATTGCAGAATACACGCGTGGTTTATTTTTTTTCTTTCTAACCAAGCCGTGCTTGTTAAATTCATTCAACTTATGCGCACGTCACTGAACAGCCAAGAAAATAAACCAATAAGCCAATTATCAAATTTTTAGAATCATCCAACTAGCATTGCTCTATCCGTGGCAACCAGTGTCATACTGGGTGTATGTTGAGAGCTTCCTTGTTATCGTAACCACTCGGCTCGTGTATTTTCTAACAATCGAACACGGTGTCAAAAGCAATACACGAGCGTGTACACTCGTGTCGCGTGCATTGCGTTGCGGGTTCATCTGTAAACACGAAACTACAGTGGCGAATTTCAGCCACTGAGTGGTGTGTTTGCAGTCAAGTTCTGCACTCGTGCAGAACGGTCGGGTGTTTTTACCAAGGCTGCTGAAGACCTTCAAAGTTCATTCATTAATTCAAAAGTCAGCTGCACAGAGCCCTTCAGAAACGCCTCATTAAATACTCTATTCAGCAGTGCCGTATTTTTAAGTTAGGATAGGAGTGAGCAAGACAGCATTAAAACACGCAAACACTCAAAAAACAAAAGAATAGACAGAGACAAAAGACTCTGTGTTAGTCACTATTGCTCGAGAGAATAAGGAAAAGATATGTTAAAAAAGAAAGCAAGAATCCTCAAGCACGTAGCTTAATGCGGCATATTATAGAGCTTTTTGACGTTTAATTTGCGCACACTACTGCAAGATTTGAATCGAAGCAGTGCGAGTGAGAAGTCAACAAAGTTGTGGGAAACCAAACCGTGCATTAATCCCCGCATGTTAGACAAAGAAAGACGATTAAATGTCGAAAAGGTCTATTGGCGTATTTGCGGCACAAAATTTGTGTCATTATTGCTGTCTTGCTTTGGCGTCAATTAATGCTCATGTTGACTCTCTTCAGCCTTGCACAATCATTTTTTATTCATTCAAAGTTAGCTATTTGAGGGTTACGGATGTGTTTTTTTTATTTTTGTAAAAATGTCTCGAATTTGTCTGAACGATCCGCAAAAATTTTGTTGCATTTGTGGAGACGTGATATTGAAGGAACAGAGAAAGGGGTTAACACATTTGTTGGAGACAGCATATCAGCTGTATTTTGACAAGGAGCTTCCAAATCGTGAGTTTCCATGGGTTCCAACATACTTCTGTTGCTCCTGCTATCAAACATTGCTTGGTTGGATGAAAGGTACGCACAAAGGCTTACCTTTTGCCAAACCTACAGTTACTCACAAAATTGATCGTACACACGAATAAGTTACACTTTTTCCCATTTTTCTGTTCATAAAATAAAGTTCAAAGGATCAAAACATATGTAGTTTCATGGTTATGTATTTCATCAATCATATTAGTAAACATTGCATCAAAATTTCAGGATTCTTCTCATTTGCTTATCAATAACAACAAAAAAGTCGCATTTGAAATTCACAAAATTGACCGTACAAATAACATTTTCTCTGATTAAAAGCGAATAACATCACAAAATGGATTAGAATTCCACATTTAGTACTTTGTGTGGCCTCCTTAGCGTCGATAACGGCTTGCAAGCGATGGGGCATTGAATCCACTAGTTTCTTGGTACAAGAAGCTGGGTTTTTCCCATGTTTCTTTTATTTTCTTTTTTAATTCATTTTTGTTTGATGTGTTGGTGTCCTTCAATCGTCGCTTGATCTCATCCCATAGATTTTCAATGGGATTCATATCTGGTGACTGTGGTGGCGTCTTCAACTGCTTAAGAATATTGTATAACAGCCATTCCCGAACAACATGGGCGGTGTGTTTCGGATCATTGTCCTGTTGGAACCAATATCCGGACGACAATCCTAATTTTTTGTGCACTTTGATTTAGGTTACGTTTGAGAATATCCATGTTCAACATTTTGTCCATAATCCGATCGATAAACTCCAAATTTCCAGTGCCCAAAGCAGCCATGCAACCCCACAACAGAACACTGCCACCACCATGTTTCACTGTCGGTTTTAAATTTTTAAATTTGAACTCTGTATTCGGCTCTCGCCAAACAATTTGCCGACCGTCAGATCCAAAACAATTAATCTTCGTCTCATCAATGAAAATAACTTGGTTCCAAAACTCCGGCGGTTTATTTACGTAAGCTTTGGCGAACTCAAGTCTTTTCTTCTGGTTCACCGCTGAGATAAATGGCTTCCTACGGGCAACACGACCGTGTAGGTTGGATTTCCGGAGAACACGGCGAACAGTTTCAGTTGAAACTGATCGGTTGATGTCTTTCGACACTTCCGCCGTCAATTTCGGTACACTTACTTTCGGGTTGTTACGTACTTTGCGGACTATGAGTCGTTCATCACTCTCTGATAGGATCCGCTTTCTTCCCGTCCAGGTTTATCCTTTAAGGTTCCCTCGTATTTCCAGTTGTCGATGATATGCTGTACGGTGGAATGGGATCGTCCGACGATTTCTCCTATTGCACGTAAGGATTTGCCTTTACAGCGCAACGAGATAATCAATTTCCTTATTGAAAGGTCAGTTTGCTTTCTTTTTCCTTCCATTTCACGGTTTTCTCAAACTATTTTAATGTAACAACGCGTAAACCGAAGTAAGAACGAACTGTTGTTATTGTTTACTTTAGCACTGACAGCTAACACGCATAATGGGTTCACAGTAAATCGTGCCAAAATTGGTGTACGATCAATTTTGTGACATTAAATTAAGCACATTTTTCGCTGTTAGGTGATTATTTCTAACAAACAAATAGTTTTCATTAAAATTTTTGATTAACTACACCCAAAATAAAAAAGCAATATTGTAATGCAATTTCGCATGATTTGGTTTCATTTCTCGTAATGGATCGCAACTTGGAGAAAAAATGCAACATTGGTCGTGGGCAAAAAAGCAACACATCAATTCGATTAGAAAAATTCAATGTGTGCGTGATGTTGTACAGTTGATTAGTAGTAGTAAATTCAATGGCGCACAAAAAAAAAAATTTCCATCCGCTACCGAGAGTCGAACCGCGACCGTCAGCATGACGGCTCTTCATTGTAACCATCCAGTCACCACAACAAGCTGAGGTGATTGGAATAAAAGTCCTACAGTTTCTTCGGTTTTTGAGGCACTCAACGTAACAACAATGAAGCAAATTTCGGTCGCACACACTTACATGGCTTCGTTTATTTCATAAACCGCTTGGTGACTTGATGAGAGGGCGATAGGAGTGTGATGACGAGTGCAGATAAAAATAGAACACTTGACAGCGGAATAGCAACAGAGGCATACGGCGTAACGGCGTTCTGTGCCATTGTCTCACCCATATTGAGAAGTTGTTGACGGTTGAACAAAAACCCAAAGGTTGCTGCGATTGTCGAGGCACTAGGCACACAGCGATAACCACTTGCACACACTTGCATGGCTTTGTTTATACCATAAAAAGCTTTGTGGAACATGATGGGCAAATTTGCCTTTTCAGAATCATGCGGATTTCTCAAGATATGATTGCAAAAACTGCAAAATTGCAATTTTGCATTTTTTGCTACAATTTCAATTTTTGGGTGTATGTTGCAAAATAGTTTTCATAACAAAAACACTTAACCAAAACAAAAAAAATTGTTAGCAACACTTTGAGACTACTATAAAATGTAATATCACCTGCGTGTACGATCAATTTTGTGACTAACTGTATGGTGTGGACTAATCCAACCAATCACATGAGCGATTGTTACTTTTGTTTGACAAAAAATCATGGATTTTCCAAAGCTTTGAAGCATAAGATCGAATACCCACCAACATTGCACTCCGAAGCAATGCCAGTTCCAATATCTCCAAATATTGCTGGACGTGCTGATGAGTTGCATTCGAAACCAGGCGAATCTGAGTAAAGCTTTCAGGATGATCCAGATTTTTTACCTTCGGAGTCTGAGGAACCGCATGTTATAACCCAAGAGGAGCTGAACGATTTGATTCGAGATTTGGAGTTACCCAAGACCAAAGCGCAGCTGCTAGCTTCAAGGCTAAAGCAGTGGAATGTCCTGGAAAAAGATGTAAAGGTGTCATCTTATAGTTAGACATTCAGCTAACATTAAATATTTTTCGATGGACGGTGATCTTGTCTTTTGCAACAACATCGAAGGTTTAATGGAAGAGCTACAGTTAGAGTATCACGCAACTGACGCAGCTTCAAGCAAATGCTTGAAGGCAGTGTTACTGCACAATGGAAATAAGTATTCTTCAGTGCCAGTTGTATTTGCAGCTCACATGAAGGAAACTTATGAGAACATAAAAACACTTTTGGAAAAGATCAAACATTCGGAACACCAGTGGAATCTCTGTGCAGACCTTAAGGTAGTGGCATTGCTCACTGGGCTTCAAGGAGGCTACACAAAGCATTGTTGTTTCCTCTGCAAATGGGACAGTCGTGCGAGGGATAAACATTACCACCAGCAGCATTGGCCAGCACGTACCGAGATGGTACCTGGGAAGAAAAATGTGTCAAATCTGCCTTTTGTCGACAGGGACAAAATTTTACTACCTCCGCTACATATTAAGCTTGGGTTGATCAAAAATTTTGTCAAAAAGCTGAATATTCAAGGAGAACCATATTGTTTTTGGAGGAAAAAGTTTCCGAGATTGAGCGAAGCCAAGGTGAAAGAAGGAGTATTTGTTGGCCCTCAAATTAGGAAATTCCTTAAAGACGACAATTTTCAGCAAACTCTAAACGCGACAGAGATACGAGGATGGAATGCGTTCCAAAAAGGTTTGTGGTCACTTCTTGGGAAATGAAAAGTCTCCGGATTATGTACACATCGTTCAACAGCTGGTTGATTCGTATGCTGCACTGGGATGTAATATGTCACTTAAATTGCACTTTTTGCATTCTCATCTGGACTTCTTCCCAGAGAATATGGGAGCCGTCTCAGATGAACATGGAGAACGATTTCATCAAGATATCGCACAGACTGAAAAGAACTTTGCTGGCAAATGGAGCCCAGCGATGCTAGCGGACTACTGCTGGATGCTACAGAGGTAAACACCTTTGGAGAACTATAAAAGGAAAAAGAAAACAAAGTTAATTTAAGTTGAAAAATATAGAGAAAATTTCAACTAATTGACTGACTGACTGACTGACTGACTGACTGACTGACTGACTGACTGACTGACTGACTGATAGGAAATCTTGATTTTCATGAAAATTCGCAATTTTGTGAATAAAAACTCATTTTTTCAACACGAACGGATTCAGAGAGGTTCATTTCATATAATTCAAACCCAACATTCAAAGGGCGGAACGAAAATTCTTGTTTTAAAAATAGGAAATCTTGATTTTCATGAAAATTCGTAATTTTGTGAATGAAAACCCGGTTTATTTCATCAATCTTACGTGTTGCGAAAAATCTGTGTTCACGAATGGATTCAGGGAGGTCCATTCCATAAAATCCGAGTCCAACTTGCAAAGGGCAGAGCCAATATTCTGGTTGTTGATGAGGTAGATCATATTACTACAGAAATACGTGTTTTTGTGAATTTTAATCACGTGTTACAGCATTTCTGAGCCCATATTTGAATTCAGCGTGGCGAAATCTATAAAATTCAACATATATACTTGAAGGGAGTGAAACACTGTCGACTAGTGTAATTTAAGTATACATTTCTCTTCAAATTGGCCCTGTACTTCTCGATTGGACGGTGCTGGGGCAAGTTGGAAAAGTTGGCATGCTTATGCACCACCGGAATGCCCACCGGTCCATTTCCTCCAGCGCCAGCTTCAAGTTGTGAACCGACGCTAGATCCGGACAAAACACCACGTCGTCATCCTTGTGGTACTTTTTAATCAATATTATACTGTATATCACGCCGTTCACTGACAGCGCCGTCAAAAATAAGAGGGGATGGGACATCCTCTTTTTACTAATTGTGAACAACAACAGCACCACATTCTTTGGGATCTTCGTGTGAGCAATGTACTTCACATTGCTGCTAATTTCTTTTGTCGAAGAGGTGAATAAGCCTTTACCTTGACAGTCGTTGCCGTTCAACGTGACGTACGTCTCGTCGTCCATAACGACCACCACGTTCCACTTCGCCAGGAAGATCTCTTTGACCAGAATCTTCAGCCGTTGTTTCTGGGTTTTCGCTTGGTTCTCCGACACGACTGGCTTGGAGTGCCAATTCCGCATGTGAATATTTTGGTCAATACTTCTTGACCGTACCGACCTCCCGGCCCAGAAAAAAGAGGCCACCTTGCCTTCCGTCTTCTGTTTGAGCTTCTGTTGAATCCTCCGGTCCTTCGGCTTAAAAAGATCGGACGGCCTCCGTCCGGTGGACTCTTCCTTCTTCAGAAGTGTCAGAATCTTGTGCATGTTTCTTCAATCATATCTTGCCAAAGCGAAATCGGCCGACTTTTTTAGGCCCAGATGGAGCAGGCGGTACAAACAAACTATGGATCGAAATTATTTCGCTGTTCTTGGCCTGGTTGTAAACAAACTGATGGAGCTGTCAAATTTTCACTGTTATGACGTTTTTCTGTAACGGGAACAGCTCCATTCAATTTTCCAAATATTTCCGAAAGTCGAATTGGTACTTTATACCGATTGGTACTGTATAATCGATTGGTTTCATTTCGTAATAATTTATGCTTAGGATAAATAACAAATGCAATCATATCTTTTTCATATGCTTATTCCTTCTTTGTTTTCATAGAGAAATAATTGCGAAAAAATCAATATGGGAGCAACTCCCGCTATATAATTTACTAAACCAAAGATTTGAAAATAGAGGTTACAATGTTGTTGAGCATCTCAGTTCCCAAGTGCACGTCCATTTTTAAGAAAAACCAACAAGACTTAAGTCCACATAGATGCTCAATTGATACGATCTTCGATCCAATAATCGCGCCTTTGCGCACATTCGAAGAATCCCTTCACCCAGCCGCTTTGATCATTATCGACATCCCAGCTGGTTTCATACGGGAATACTCGTTTTGCTCCGTTTTCCGTTGCTCTTCAGATGTGTCAAACAGACAGACATACACACATATCAGTGAATTTAATCGTTCCGATATAATTAACTAATCTTCCAAACACTTCATTACGTGAGCCACCGGACAGGTTTCGAAGAAAATGATCCAATCCGTGTGTCACGCGAAGATATTGAACAGGACTGACAACCTCCAGTGTAGAGGCATTGAAAAAAAAGTGAAGGTATGAACCTGAGATGACAGTTTGGTGTGAAAGTAAAATAAATAAACATGATTAAGGGATGATATTGGACCGTGCTCCTAGTTGGTATCGATTTCAAGAAAGCTTAGTCGGTGCCCAAGAAAGCGAGTTTATTGTGCTTTTAAGTGTTTTAATTGCTCGTGGAATTGACGGTTCATATTGGTTACAAAAAAAAACTGGCAACACTGTGAACAGAACTACAATCACAATAAGTCCACTGCTGACGAAGGTGCAAAAAGTGCTTTCAAATGGATGCTAGTGGATCTGGAAGTTTTTTTTCCCCCTTTTGAGAAGATACAACTCATCTTGAGCGATTATTTTCACATCGCTCGTCGTATGCAACCTGTTGCAAGAGTGCTTCCATTTATGGAGTGCATCCAGTTGGCTTTGGCATGTAGCTCGTTGGTCGCTAGGACATTGAATAAATAGAAATGCTCTGTTATCCAGAAGCGGGCGGCTTGAAGATGCTGCTCGCACATTTTGAAGACCCGAGACGTGTTAATTAATATTCCTCGACGTAGTCACGTACCATTCGGGCAGCTATGCGCAATGTTTGAACGATTTGTGAGAAATGAAGATATTTATCTTCCCCCTGTGCGTTCGGATCTCTAAAACAGCACGATGAAATATTTTCGCGAAGCCACAGGTACAAATGATCGGTATCACTAATTACCTGATATCAGTTGGCACAGACAGATGGCATATTGCTCCTCGAGCACCATTTAGAGGAAATGTTCGTTCTACGTTGGGGTTGAACAAGTGTCAAACTATGGGAAAAACAGCGGAAATTTTTCCAGGAAAGTGGTAATTGTGCCAGTTAATCAGAAGCAGCGAGTTTATTAATTAAAACTACGAGCAAGCACGAACACGCGGCAGATGGCGAGAAATATGTTGTCGTGAACAGAAGAAACTAATTGATGAAATATGTGATTCATGTTGCTAACCTTCAGGAATCATCATTTCAAACTATTACTTTCAGTAGAAGCTTCTTTTAAAATTTTTGATGAGTTATGATATGCTCAAAGACAGTTTTGTAGACTACTTAACAAAGAGCAGACTTTTGAAGAGCCTAAGGAATAACATCAATTTTTAATAGATGATCATTTTACCATAACTAAGGGAATTTTTCCAAAGGTATTTATTTTCTGGTTGGATTTAGAGTCTTGCCATTAATCGAAAGACTTCCTGAAGTGGTACAAGGCGAAGCAGGTCAATTTTGTGCCCAAGCATCTCAATCCCTCGAACGCACCGGATCTGCGGCCAACTGAGAAGTACTGGACTATCGTGAAGCAGGCACTTTGGCTATACCCTGAGGAAGTGAATTTAGAGGAATATATGATGAATAAAAGGCCGAGGCAAGTTCCTGCGAAAATACCGCATTCTCCATCGAGTACTTTTTGATTATGGCGGCAACTTCCGTTAGACACTTCGTTCTATATATCTCCCCGTTCTCCGCAAGTCCCGAAGGAAGAATGGAGGCTTTGCTATTTACTTCCAGCTGATCGCCAGCCACAGAAGGACCTTCGTAAAAAACTTGGTGTGGGATATGCATTTGACGTCAACACTTAGGTATGTTGTACACCCCCTGTACCACCTTTAGCTGCTCCTCCTTCCATGGCCGGCGTCTTCTGACGCTTTCGCATAACAGTGTTTATCTTGCCCAGCAACTTCGACACCGTTTGGGCGGTTTCACTCGGTCCAAGGTGCATAACTCATAGACCGGATAGTCCCTTATAAATAATGCATAATTCTTGGCACCTTCACCTTGGTCCCAAGCGATTAAATTTGGAAAACAATATTCAACGGCCCTTGTACTTTTGACGTTCCGTGTCGATATTGAAAATTGACTAGATTTTCTAACACACAAAAATATTACCAATCAATAAAAAATAGTTTATTCATAGACAAAGGGAATCCCAAAAAACATTGCCAAAAACCATCCAGTTTTATTAAAGTTCTATGAAAGCCACTAGAAATTTATTTGGTTTTATTAGAGCACCAAGAGTTGCCAATAGGATAAATATTTTAGTCAGTTTGTGAGAACCTTGTTTACGACGATCTTAGAACCATGTTGTCTCAAATAATATCTACTCCTATCAAAGGTTTTATTTTGACTTTATGAACTCGTAAAATGCTGTTTTGATATTCCGTCTTGTGACTTATTCATATGATCTTAGTATGGTCAGTTGAAAGAGTATTTGAAAACCATTTTGCTTCTAGTAGATGTAATCAATGGCAAATTGGCATTGAGGATAGTTACCATAAACAAATATTCAAGTAGGCGTTTCTAAATAAGTTACCTTGTTTAAAGAAGTAAAAAATAATGCAAAACATGTAGGGATAAGCATAACTTCGGCACAAATTGATTCTCTTCGATTTGGGGGATTTTGTTGGCCAAATAGTCTGAAACCCTGTTAATTGCTTTGGATCCGGCAGAGGCAAAAGTCAATCAAGTGAAACTATATTAGCCTAAATGAGGGTTTAAAACGAAAAATAATATGACAAATAGTTTTATAGTGGTCATAGCGAAGATTATTTGACTTTTTGGCAAAACAGTGATTTTTTCCAATCACCATAGTGAAACTGATTTGAATTGAAAACTAAGTTGTTTACATTACAGCAGCTAAGCCAGATCCCTTATGCAAACAGTTCCAAATGACACGCATCTTATGATAGGCTCGTCTAAATTGATCACATATTGTTTCTCGCTTGTATTCCACTGTACTGTAAATATATATAGAAGCATTCTATTGAATTTCTGCCACCAAGTTTTGCATACCATCAGCCTATTCATACCGCATTAAAAAGTGAACAGTGGAAGTATTTGGTGGAAGTTTGTTTTACTTGCTCTCGAAAATCATCATTTGGTGCCGTGACCAGGATTGGCCCTGGTTTTCCCCGTCCCGACTACTCACTTACGTGAGGTAACCTCAACTTTCCTGCTGTGAGAGTTCTTCAACGAGTCCGTTGGAATTTGCTGCTGGTTCTTGCCATTCTTTATTCAATACAGAGCCTCCTGAGATTGGAGGTGCTGGGTGAGTTTCTTGCCAATCACTCTGCCCCTTGTTTTCCGGTACTTCCTGAGTCTTTTTAACCGTTTCAGCCATACCGTTTTTAATGTGCTGTGAAAATGCCGGATGAGAAGCGAATGTAGGCGAAAGAGGCAAAACGAAAGAACGTTATCGAAGTGCTTAAACGGTAAGACCAGTTTCTCGCCAACTACGATCCCGAACAGGGTGAGGTGTTCCATCGCTTAGATCATCTGGAGAAGGTTTGGGATGCATTCGAAATCTTTCCAGAAGATTACGAGGAATTGGACGACAGTGATGCGTTCATCCAGAAATATCTGGAGTTGCGTAGACAGGTCGAAGATATATATTTCCACCAATTGTTCAGCACCGATTGTTCCCACAGTTGATGCTGTACCACCAGCTGCCCCTGCTGCCCCATCTCTTCTCGCCAATATGAAGTTGCCAACAATATCCACGCCAGAGCGCGACAAACAACTGGTTTAGCAACTGGTTGACGTTCCATGATACGTTCGTCGATGGAGATATCCCACGTTCAAAAGTTTCACTATCTCCGGGCGGTTTTGATACACGCGGCAGCTCGTTTGATTCAGTTGATCACTATTACGGCAAATATCTTCGCCGGGATGATAAACCGCTATTTGAATTGAGCCATATTCCGTAAGAAGCATATTAGAGCGCCCCTGAAGCATCCCGAAATTCCGAACAATAACGTGTAGGCCCTGCACAAGATTGTGGATGAATTCCAGCGTCACACGAAGGCCCTCAAACAACTTGGTGAACCAGTTGGCCAGTTCAGCTCTATCCTCATGGAACCGCTGGAAGACGAGTTTGACAACGCATCGCTCACTGTGTGGGAGGAATCTATGGCCACAGGAGCTCTTCCTACATACGTCAATATAGTACTTTTTCTACAGAAACAAGACACATAATGAAGATCACATCGATCAACCGTCCGCAGCATTCCAATTCTAAGAAAATTAAAGGGTGCCCACAGTTAAATTGCATCACTATAAACTCGTTTTCAAAAACAAGTCTCTCAACCCATTGTCATGATATATCCAGAGAATTAAATACAATGTATATTCTTGGATTAGGTATTTTATTTCACTGTATTTCTTTACCAAATCTAAAAGCCTGAACTTTCTTCTTAATACCACGCATAAGATTTTGTACAACGCTTGAACCGAAATTTGTTTCCGATTTCGACCATGACTTCAAAATTTCCTGTTCTGTAGTGACAACTTAGGATGCTTACGAAGTTCGTGCTTCATTAGAGTCTAATATTTTTCAATTGGCCGCAACTCTGGAGAGTTTTGGAGATAAGGATCCTTCGGCATGAAAGTGACACCATTCGTCTTGAACCGCTTCAGAACATCCTTGGAGTAGTGGCAGTAGTGGTGTTTAAATCAACTCAGAGGGTGAAATGTTACAGCTTATTGAAAGTGATGCAATATAACGGTGGACCCCCTTTAACTACCCTCCCACCCAGAAGAAGTACAACCCGCTACGGATCAGTGCAAACGCGGCCACTAAAGGTCCTCCAAGATCGTTTCCGAACTGCCCGGCCTGTGAGAAGCAGAGGACTCAATTTTCGACTGCTCCTTTTCAATAGCCTGGATGCCACGGGCCGTATGAAGGTAGTAGCGGACATGAAGTTTTGCAATAATTGTTTCCACAGTGATCATTTTTCACGCAACTACGGTCGAAGGACAACTGTAAACACTGTTCGATACGGCATCACTCCATGATCCACCCTGGGCAATTTGAGGTAGAAAAAGTAGCTCTTGAAGCCAGAGCTGACCAACACTAGCCCAGCTCATCTCGTGTGGTAACAGCGGCAGCAGCAATTCCACCACCCGAAGTCGTGTCTACGGTAAAGTCATCCAAAGCTACCGTACTCTTGATATCTGTGGTGCTGATTGTCGTTAACGTCTATGGTCAGAACACATCAACCGTGCCCTGTTGGATACAGGATTGCATCCCAATGCAATCAGTGAACGCTTGTACCAGCTACTTCATCTTCCTCGAAAGGTCGTTTGAATAGATGGAGTCGATAGCACCGTAACAAACGCGAAGTACGAGGTGCGAGCTGAAATTCGTTTCCGTGTAGCTGACTGTACCGAAACCTTGGAGTTTCTGGTTATAGTGACATCCGTATGCGTCATTTTCTACTGCTCAGTGGTGCATTCCCAAAATATTCGCCCACGCCGATCCCAACTTTAAAACGTCCAGGAAGGTTGACATGATGAAAGGCGCTGCTCATTTATATTCGTTTCTGCGAGATGGGCGTTTCCGATTGTCTACGCTAGTTGAGACGGTATTTGGCTGGATAGTTGCCAGAAAATTCCAAGATGACAATGCAAATTGACCTGTCATGTGGCGACAGTTACTTCAATGAACGCGTTTCTTGCGTATTGAAGAGCTACATGGTTCGCAGTTCACTGTGGATGAACAGAAATACGAGGACTATTACCGTCAAACAGTTTTCCGTGACCCGACTGATCGATATATCGTCCGGATGCCAAAACACCTCGAACGATCTTACAATAGTCGAATTGAAACCGTTCGCCAACCGTCGTTTGAAGTCGTTGGAACATCGACTTTCATGGAACGAGCATAAACGAACGATGTACAACGATTTTTCGAGAGTACATCCCACTTGGCCATACGACGCTTCTTTCGGAGAACAATGAGGACAATCTGAAAGCCTCTTGTCCTCAATGAGGACCACAACGACTGGGTCTACAAAGTGTCTCCATACATCAGCTGCAATTGGGATAAGTTTTGCAAAGAACTTCCACACCTCTTCAACATCCGCATAGAAAGATTTGCGTTTGCTTATAGATTTTGCTCTGAAGAGTTGCTCTGTTTTGCGGATGGTTTAGTTGCACACGGCGCTTGGATATACGTCCGTTCTGTTTCCGCTTTAGGTCATGTGCAGAAGAGTCTTCTAATTTCCAAATTGAAAGTCACTTCACTCAAGCCAATAATAAACATCACCCGTTCTCAAACTGTGCGCTGCTATACTCGCTTTCCGTTTATACATGACGATCGTCAGTCCACTTAACATGAAGTTCGAAGGAAGTTTCTTCTGCACCGACTCAACCATTGTCCCGCATTGGTTGCCAGCTACTCGTCGGATTTGGCAGACGTTCGTGGTGAATCGGACTACCGTTGGTTCACACTGGCGTCATGTTTCCGGGAAAGAAAACCCCGCCAATATTGTCTCACGTGGAATCAGAGCTAAAAATCCGATAGAGAGTGAGCTGTGGAGAGTATGGTCCAACGCTCTAATTGGATACTGTCTTCAACTTTGCGCGTCCTTTTTCCGGTAGCGTTCTCTCCTGCACCGAGCTACAAAAGCCTAAAACATCCCTGGTGAAGATCGTTCAGGCTGAAGCTTTCCCCGAAGATCTGCAACATCTGATGAAAGGACATGACATGAAGAACAAATCATCTCTACGTTGATTGATGGACGCTGAAGGAGTAATCTGTGTTGGTGGCCGATGGGGCTAGAGTGACACCCCTTACAACGTGAAACATCAGATCTTTCTTCCCGGATTTCACCCGTTCACACGACTTCTTCTAACACAGCTTGTTCATGTTGTTACGAGTGTCGTAGAGTAAACCCGCATCATATTCAACAGTCGATTGGCCAGCTGCCGATTGCCCGAGTTACCGCAAATGAAGCCTTTGTCGACGAGTTGATTACTGTGGTCTCGTTTTTCACAAGCCTACCCATCGTAAAGCTGCGACCCGGAAGAGTGTCTTCGTGCAGAGCAAGGCAATTCATCTACTGACTCTTCAGTGATTGGCACCTCGAGTTTCACGGCTAAGGCATTTGGTATGAGACGAAACAAACCGCAACTTTGTTCAGACCCGTACAAATTTAATCAGTCGAAAAACGTTGTACCACATTCCGCAAATTCTCAACCTGGACCAGAAGGCGACAAGGTTTGCAAACATCTCGCCGAAGATAGCATCCAGTGGCACCTAATTCCTCCTCGTGACTCCAACTTCGGTGGCCTCTGGGAAGCTGATGTAAAGGTTGCCAAAGAATCAGCTTGTACGACCGCTGGGACCATCATCTCCACTAACTTTCTGAAGAATTGACGACTGTGCTTGATAAAGATTGAAGACTGCATTAAGTTCCCGTCCATTGTTGTCGCTATCAAGTGACTCAAACGATTTGGGAGCGCTCGCTCTAGCCTATTTCCTGGTGCGGAACATGATCCACCACTACCCGAAGCCGATGATATTATGAGCCTCTAGGTAAACCAAACTGTCCTGGAGTCTGGAACTTGAAATCTATGGTAATAATAGCAGCTTTTTGGGTTATATAAAGTAAAGTCACGTATTCAAGCATATTCAGTGAATATTTGCAAACGTTAAAAT